>JABUQX010059086.1:42500-60000 GCA_015478945.1 Trachelipus rathkii | reverse complement strand
TATAGGTTGGGGTGGTTGTGCTCTTTCCTGGGTTTATGTTGGGAATGGGAAATCTGGTGGGGTTTCTTTGCCGACTTTCGATATACCGTGTTTGGTTGGTGGGGGAGGGGCGATTCTAGTTTTCTTTTCGTTCTAACGGCTCTTCGGTGATTGCGATACAAAAGCGAGATCACGCGTTTTTTTTTTGTGATTAATTTTCTCTTTTTGGTGAGCTTCTTCGGATCTTTTCTGCCGGAGGCCATGGGCTAGAGGGGACCTGTGTGGTCCCCATGAAGCCCTTCACCACTACAAATACAAATACAAACTACAGTAATTTAACTTTGTAGTTTGTAAGAGTTTCGTTTATTGTGTTGTTAATAGAGTAATTTTCTTTATCTCTGTTTGAGGTTTTGACTATTTTTTATAATATTGCTTCGTACAGCTTTCTAAATTTATGGTTATTAACTTTTTTAGTTATATTACTATTTTTAGTGTCGATTGGATGGTTTTTTTCAAGTTGATGAGATACCAACGGAGAATTTCTATTGAAGGTTCTGTCAAATTGGTGTTGATATAGGCGTCGATCTGTGTCTATAGTTTCTCCTATATAGTTTGAGTTGCAAGTTTTACATGGTATGGTGTATATAGCTGATTTACTGTTATTATAAGATTTGTTTGTTAAGTATTTTAATTTATCCTCTGTGGTTAAGTGTTTTTGAATTTTAAATTACATTTATTTAAAATTAATGTATGTTTATAAATAATATATGTGTTATTTTTATTTGTGTTATTATCCATATTTGTGAAAATCCTTTTGGCTTTGTTTAAACTTTGATGAAAAATGTTAGCAGGATAGTTTAAATTGATAATGGTTTTGTTTTAAGTTATTGATTTCTGACTGAATTAGATGGTTACTACATATTTGATATGCACATAATGCTAAAGTTATGATTATTACTACTTTTTTAATATGTAAATTATGACTCTAGTACCAATGAATGTATTTTAGATTATGCGTTGGTTTACGAAAAATTGAAAAATGAAGGTTCTGTGGATTAGTCCAATTAATTAATATATCAAGAAAAGATATCCAATTATTGGTAGGTTACTCAATTCTGAATTTTATAGAAGGAGCAATGCTATTGATATAATTATGAAAACTTAATATCTAGTTCATTAGGGTAAATGAAGAGAACGTCGTCGACGTATCTTATCCAGGTGCATCCTGTGAAGTTTGCGTGTTTGAATATGAAGTTTTGTTCTGAGAGTTCGAGATAGATGCAGCTAATGACTGGGGAGATGGGTGATCCCGCAAACTTCACAGGTTGCACCTGGATAAGATACGTCAATGACCTTCTCTTCAGTTACCCTAATGAACTAGATATTAACAGTTTTCATAATTATATCAATAGCATTGCTCTCTCTATAAAATTCACAATTGATTAGCCTACCAATAATCAGATATATTTTCTTGATATATTTAATGACAATGTATAAAAACCTTATCATATTGTCAAAGTACTGTAACCAACGCAGTAGCCAAGAGACATTGGTTTAGAACGCAGACAAATTTTATATGCCACTTATTAAAAAGGAATAAATCCCCTCAGTTACAGTGCAAATTCATTGTAGATAGACCTTTTTATTCTGTCAGAAATCAATAACTTAAAGCAAAAACGTTTATCAATTTAAACTATCCGGCTAACATTATTCATCAAAGTTTAAACAAAGCCAAAAGAATTTAAACAAATACTGTATGGACAATAACACAAATAAAAATAACATGTATATTAATAATAAACATACATTAATTTTAAATAGATATAAATTTTAATTCAAAAATCCACAAACATAGTAACTAATAATAATCACTAAATAAAATACCTAAAACGAAATCTTCAATCATGAAGTAATCGACTGTTACCACATACTCAGGCGATGTGCCAAGTATTGGTATTGGCCAGTTTTATTGGGCATTTTAGCACAGGTATTGGTAATGGTCAAAATGTGTCGATCTGTTCAATTCCTTAAATGGAAAAAAAAGACAAAAAGGCAAAGTAATAATGTTTAATGCTCTTGAAAGTAAATGTTTTGACGAATTTTCTTTCTTTAAGATGGAGAATAATTCACGAAGATGGGTAACTATTTAAAATAAACAGCCATCACACTATTGGGATCTTTTTCCTAGGCAGCGCGATGATCCAGTTTAGGATTATTATTGTATACAAATATAAATCTTATTGTGTGAGAATTATTATCTTTTAGGTGATTTTTATGAAAAAATATGTTTGTTGCTGATTACGAATATGATACTCAAAAGTTTTGTTAATGTTTTTAAATTTTAAAATGTTAATGTTTTTAAATTTTAATCTTAGAATTTTTGATTTTAAGTGATTAAGTTATAGTACTTTTCTAGTCATAGTGTGGATGTAATTTTTTTCTGTTTAAAAGTAAAGTTTTCCTTTATGATAAAAAGGGCTTTGTTCATTTTATTAAGTGTGAATTGGAAATATATTTTATTATGTGTAATTGAATAAATGGCTATCTTAAAATTTGTTTATCTCTTCCTCCAAAGTAAACATTTATATTTCTTTAAGTTTATAAAATATAAATAATAGGTGGTCTTTTTCATACATAAAAAAATTTACAATATAACAAATTATAGGAAGTATTGGTATTGGGTGAAATTTCAGTATGAGAGTATTGGTATTGGTCAACGATTCAGTTTTGGCACATCACTATACAATACCATGTAAAACTTGCAACTCAAACTATATAGGAGAAACTATAGACACAGGTGGACGCCTATATCAACACCAATTTGACATTCAGAACCTAATTTTTTTTGGCATTACTTGTGTAAATAATGTTTAAGTTTTAATACACTATTTACATGAACCCAAGTGTGAACTGTTACACTATTGCCACAGTATAAATATAATATTTCTACTATGATATATATTTACCATTCTTAAGCATTTTCACTCTCCTAGTTACCTGATCCCCAAAATACCTACTCCTTCTTACAGCATCAAATCCTCACACATTTGCTATCACCTCTTCATAACTGCTATTGTTATGAAAGCACCATCCCTATTCGCTATTTTATACAGATTCCCCCTTACTCTCTCACTTAAGGGGATAGTAGGAACTATTCTATTTTTCTGTTTGCATGTTTGTGCTCCTACCCACTAGTGGGAAGGGGGGGAAGGATTTAAAAAAGCAACAAAAAACTATATTTAAGTCATGAAACCCTTTTTTTGTTAAAGTTTTACCTATATTAATTTTAATTCATGCCAATCACTCATACACAAAAAAAAATCAAAAGATTTTTTTTTTTATTATCATGAGCATTACTTGGGCGCTCTATAGAAATTATATTAATCGTAAAAATAGAAGATAGAATTTTTTAGATTCTCATCTGTTGAGGTTGACATATTTTGTGTTCCTGTGAACAATAGGAATTTAAAAGGTTTATTCGAACTTTGTGAAAATGAATTTACAGTTTTAGTATTGTTGCAGTATTATAGTTTGATAGTAGATAAAAAAGTTTTGTTGAAAAGTGTAAGAACATGTGAAATTACGAAATAGGGGAGAGATATTCACTATCTCTTCATTGATAATACTACACTATTTGACATTTTTTACGTGGCAAAGAAAGCATCGTAAAATAGAAGATATAATGCCAATTTCCTGAAAGTTATGCAAGGATTTTTCCTTTTATCGAACTTTTGAGCATTTAATTAAACTTAAATATAATTGAATTTCTTACTTAACAGACAACTATCTAAGTTAGGCTAAGTTTACGGCAAACAGTCCATCTAGGTTAGATTAACTAGGTTTATAACGGTGACGATCCATAACACTAGATAGGCTCATACTGTATAGCGGCTGTTTTTTAAGATTTTAGGTTATGATAAATTTGGTTAAGGATAGGCACACACAGATTTCATATATATAATTATATATATATCATATATATATATATATATTCATATAATATTATAATATTATAATATTATATATATAGTATTATATTTATATATATATATATTATATTATATATATATATATACTACACACCGTATATATATATATATATATAATATAGTATATATATATATTATATATACTATATATATTATAATATTATATATTATATATATTATATATATATATCAGTATATATATATTTTAATTGAATTCAAATTTTAGGAAGAAACATTGTTTTTTTACCTATATATAATTTATACATAAAATATATAGAATCTAAATCACAGGTATTTGCATAGAATATTTATTAACATTATTTTTATTATATATATATATTTAGTATATATAGTATAATATATCATATATATATATATATAATTAATAATATAGCAAGTCGGAGCGGCGGATAGACGTGGACCAGCTTTAGGTCTAACTTGGTCATAACAAAAGACTCTCCCCTATGCATTTTTTGGATTTTCTTTATTTTTTGAAAATCAAGGCCCTAAAGTAGGACGCATAAGACACAACACAAGAAAAAAATAATAATGTAATATACTAGATAATATAATAGTTTTAAATTAGTTTGATCGGACCACGAGTAGTCACTGACCGTAGAGGGGTGAAGGGACCAAAAAATTGAGGGGTGAACTCGGACCATTTGTTTTTTTTAATTTTCACGTTATAATTTCAATTTTAATATTTTAATTTTCCTTAAGTTTCTATCTGTAAAAAGCTCATCATAATTAATAATTCGTAATAAGTATAAAAATGTCAACTAATCGGATAGACGGCTAAAAATACGAATATAATAGGGTCGAGTTCACACGCCTCTCCGCCCAAAAATTTTGTACACTTTTTTGAAATCTCGTTTTTTTTATTAAAATTTCATTTTTTAAATAAATTTGTCTTGATAGGAAAAATTTTATTGGCTTCTTCAATCAAATTTGGTAATAAAATGTCATTAATATTACAAAAAAGAGCATTATAAACAATCGTCTTTCCGGCCAACGTCCATGCAAGTTATTTACGGCGCGGGTTGAATCGGAGATATAGGACCCGTTTTTTTTTGCCACTAATACTGCTATGGTCAAAAATTTAATCTTTGCAGTCTTAAAGTAACATAGCTCGAGTAGATTACACTGAAGAAAATAATTTAAAATCGATTGGCTATATTCCTCCTTTGGAAAAGGTGAGGAAAATAAAAAACTTCATTCAAAAACCGTCTGTTCTCCTGAAGGAAATTTTGTACCATATATATATTTCTAACATTATTTTTAAAAAAAATAAAAAACTTTCTAGAATTTATGTACATAGAATGATAACTTGTAGTATCACGTGGGAGTGATATATAAAATGACGCGAATTTTTTTTTTTTTTTTTTATTATTATTTTTATTTTATTCATAGTGGACCGCATCATACCCCTCCTAAAAGAGGCGGGCCTAGTCTACCGTCGCGCCCGACGTCTATAATATATAGATATATATAATAAATATATAATATATTATATTATTATATTAGTATATATTATATACTATAGGTCAGGTATATATTAGTTATATAATGAATGATTATGATATAGTATATCTAATATATATGTTATATATATAAATATATAGGACACTATGAATGTATAGTAGTATAGTATCAGACTATATTATAGTTGGGTTGTCAACGGATAGTATTTTTCAGATTCGGCCGGACCGGATTAGCCCGGATCTAAAAAAAATTTCCGGCCGGACGGAATTTCTATGAATTTCCTTTAACTATAAAGGAAATTGTAAAACAAAAAGTTTATATACAACTTTCAACATAAAATCCTATATTTAGTACACTCAGACGCTAGCTTCATGAAACATATGAAATATGACCAATCGAAGCGAATTTCTTAAGCCCTAATTTTATATGTAATAAGGGAAGCAATTTTTTTTTGTTCTAGAACAGGGGAAACTACAAGAGAGCAATAGATCCAAGCCGGATTGTACGACCAGTTTTGGAGGAGAGTTTTCTCCCGAAATGATATGGCAGTAAGGAAGAAAGAAACTCACAGAAAATAATGATTTGTATCAAGCAACATGAGCATCCAGCACCATTCACAGTCGCAAAAAAGAGAGGGATTCATAGAGACTTATTGAAACATCTCCAACAAGAAATATCTTAATTCTGTCAGAAAATTTTTAGTAGAGAAAGATGATGATAAACTTCTATAACATGGGAAATTGAATCAGCAGTATTTCGAGAGTTATTCTAAGGCTGATCAGCGATATCATATTAGGTTACTAGATATAAACAGAGACTTTAATTCAAGGACGAGTCATTTATTTCTTAACTGCTCTGGCTTACCAGCGAGTTTGAAAAATGGCTTGTGGTACTCACATATAAAGAGTATATAAAACAGGTTCCATATCTGGAATTTCAAAATCCTATGAGTTTTGAAATTACTGATGAATAATTGGGAAATTCTATCTACATAATCTATTAATAATTCGAGTGGAGGCGTCATAACTGAAACTTGAACTGATTTAACGCAGGTACATACACGATTATTTCGTTGTTTATATTCATGCCTTTAATTTGTTATTAGATGGCCTTACATTTTCTCAATTGAAACAGTGTGTATTTTTAATAAAGAAATGTAGGAATAACTTTGTACAGCAGTTTCAAATTATAATATTTTTATCTGTAATGAACTAAATATAGAAACATTATTTATAATTAATATACATCGTGGAAGCGCGATACCTTATGCCCATTCAGATGTTAATACAAGGTTGAATAGAATATGATATGTTCATAGAAAGAAATTATAAATTGTTTGAAAGATCTCTGCAAGTTTATATTATAGAAGACAATAATAAATCATTTAAAGCTTTGATACTGGCTAAATAAATGGCTAAATATCATAGAATTTAAAGAGTTGTGGCAAATCCAGTTTTGCTCATGGTCGACGGAAACCATCAAGCGCAAAATCATTATATCATCAATTATTCTCGATATTTGAGCTCTCTGCACATAAGTTCTCAAAGTATCTGAGGATGTCAGCAGAGAATAAAGAAGCAGCTGAAGAATAGGCATTAGATGTTTAGGAAAGAGGTTAATAAAAAAGGGAAGAGGAAAGGATCTAAAGTTGACATATAGTACAAAACAAATTAATTTGTGTTTAAATACTTATAGTAGACCCAAGATACAAACGGGAACTTTATTTTCTAATGAAATAAGAGAATTGAGTAAGACATGGATGCTTGAGAAATAATGGCAATAATGAACGGTAGAATAAGTGATAATAGTCACGTAGCAGATAGGAGAAGAAGGTTCCAGGCGATGAGTCATTTTCAGGAAACGAGCATATCATACAATATAACTCTATGATTTGACAAGTACCTGAGTCAAAATCATGCAGGAGCATTAACGAGAACAAATTACTTGCAAGTTACTGTAACGTTTTTAATAAGAGTTTGGAGAGAAAGTAGAAATGTGTACAGCGAGTCAGTTAGTGTAAAGAAATGGAAAAAAGAAAAATCAGTGAGGCTCTGTCCAATAAAGTGAAAATAATACTGGGTAGGCAGGTTAAAGGGGACATCTGGGGTTTTTTTGATAAAAAAAAAAATATATAACGCAATGATTGTGTATTTGAAGATTACTACACTAGTGTCTGCTATTGCGAGCTGGTTTAAGTTTGGTTAAATAGAGTGGGCTTAGTGAGTCTTATACGTAACATATATATCTCGTTCCAGCATATCTAATTTGTCTTCAGAATAGGTCAAACTTAGAGTAATTGCCGGTTCGGCCGGGAATTTTGTAAAATTCGTCGGCGCGGAACCGGAAGCGTGTGGAAAAATGTCAGAATTCCCGGCCGAATCCGGGCGCACGAATTCCGGGCGCTACCATCTAATATATTATATTATATATATATATCTTATATATATATATATATATATATATTATATATATATATATAATACTATATATATATTATATTATTTATATATAATATATATTATATATTATTATATATCGTATATATATATATATTTACTATAGTAATATATAATATAGTATACTATGCGTCTATATCGTGATTATGTTAGTAACTTTAATATTATCCTTAAGTCATACACTGTTTGAGAGACGAGTATTAGGTATTATGTAGTTAACGCTTGATATGACTGTTAGGTTGAGCTTCTTACTACTAGATGTGTAGATAGTAGGATTATGGTGTACGAGGGTCTGAAGTGTCAAGTATTATATTCTAAGAAAATGCTGTGACGTCGTGGTCTGAGATTCACTTAGTAAGTGATTGGCTTTGACGTCGGATCAGATAGTCAGGTATTATGAGAAATTGTTGTTTATATATGTGTATTATTACTTCTGAACTAATACAGTAAGACGTTTTTGATGTGTCATTAGACATGAAGCTGATTGATTTTTCATAGGGTTCGAGAGTTTATAAGGTACTAGTGAGGAATTGTTTAGAGGTTGACGTATTATTCTTGATATATGTGTAGCTCACTTCGAATGACATTATATGTAGTTAAATTTATGGGTGCATGTTGGAAATTTATACGTGTAAGTGGTACTCGTCTCTGTGTTGTGTGAAAGTTCAGGCTCAGACGAAGAGATCGAGATAGAACACGCAATGGATCAGAGTGTAGAGACGTTGTGGTCGAGTGACAAATTCCAGGTTGGAAGATACTCAGGTATGAAAATTTTATTATTATTATTAAAGCCTACTCAATATAGTTAAATGAATTCTTACCTTTTAGTTATGTATAATGACTTGCTTGACCTGTTATCTCGTCTCTTTTCAATACTGCTCTTGTCTGTGATAAAGTACGTATAATAAAAGGTAACACGAGAGATTTTATTTTTATTTATTGAAACAGGATATTAAAGAAAATAAACTTATTTAAAGGATTATACTTTAAAAGTAGTAAGTGAAACAGTAGTAAATTTAATTATGAGCCCACCAAAAAGTTATTTTCATCCATATGAAAATATTTTGAGCTACTCAGATAATGAACATGGTATTGAGAATATGTTCTCTCTGGAGTTCATGTGTAAATTCCATCTAGCAATGTTTAATTGACATCCTATGATGAGACAATGGTAGATGAATTCAAAAATGGCATAACCTTTGATAAGGGACACTTCTGTGTCAAACTTCCTTGGAATGCTGACAAAATTAAAAGTGTTCTATCTAATTTTAATATCTTTAAAAGTAGCTAATAGGGTGTATAATGACTTACAAAATAAAAATTTATTAAATGAGTATAATAATGTGTTTCAAAACCAACTGGAAGAAGACATTATTGAGTATGTCCACATCACTGAACAAAGGAGAGATCTTTACATCTTTGTTCCACATAGACCTGTAATAAAAACAGCAGAGCAAATAACAACAAAAGTAAGAGCTGTATTTAATTGTTCATTCAAATTAAATCAAAAAATTCCATCCCCTAATGAATCCTCTTGCAGTGGCGTTGATCTCATGAATTCTCTATTAAAATTACTTTCGGTTTTTGGGACTAATAACTATGTTGTCTTAAGTGATTGATGTTAAACAAGCTTTTTTTAAGCTTAAAATTAAGCAAAGAATCTGATAAAAATAAATTTTGCTTCTTTTGGTTTCAAAATGACAAATTAGTCACTTACTGATTTTATACTATTCTTTTTGGATGTACTGCATCCCTTTTCATTCTTCATTTTATAATGCAGTATCATGCTTCACAATTCTCTAAAAACAATGTACAAAAATTTTGTCATCAAACTTTTATGTGGACAACTATATTTATACTGGTAATGACACTAATGAAATTAGTAACTTGTATAACCTGTACCTACTCAAGAATATAGAGTGGAGGTTTCCTTTTAAAATCATGGAACTCTAACTCTGAACAAATGTAAAATATCTTTAAACAAGATGAGGTTTTGGTGAAACATGAGTGTATATATGAAAGTGTTAGGTTATCAATATAATATAAATAGTGGCACTATACATATAGCCTTAATAGATTTTAATGACAATGTAAACACCAATTATTTGTTGGAAATATCAAAAGTGTTTGATCCCATGGGGCTTGCATTACCTGTTACAGTCAAAGGCAAGCTCTTATTAAAGAAGCATGGCAACCAAAATATGAATGGGATCAACCATTTTCAGATGATATAAAGTCAGATTGGGGTAAACAAAAAAGATCCCAGTTTACTACCAAACATCAGTTATTCCAGACAAAAATTAAATGAGCGTCAATCTTATGGTATCAATATATTTTGGCATAGCTCTTTCCTTTGTTATGATTTTGTAGCTTATTGTTCCAATAATGATAATAATAGCAATTTATTTGCTAAATCTAAGGTAACTCCAGTTAACCATAAGAAATCCTTCAGTATTCCCACACTGGATCTTTTAGGTGTAATTCTTGCTATGAAATGTTTAAGCATTATCTTAAGATTCATACTCTCAAATTATTTTTGACTATGTGAACATAAGTGTTGACTTTCAAATTGTTTTAAACTGGATAATTATTGGTAAACCTAATTTTAATTCTAAATATGTAAATAATAGGATTAAGGATTTTAATGTTCTGCTGGAGGACTTGAAAAATGAATATAAATTGAAATATATTTTCAGTTATTTCCACATAGAGCAAAACCCTGCTGATATGCTGAGCAGGGGCAAACTTATAAAAAAGTTTAATGAAAAATTCAAATTTTGGTTTCATTGATCCTCTTGGTTGACAGAGAGAGAGAGAGAGAGAGAGAGAGAGAGAGAGAGAGAGAGAGAGAGAGTAGAGAGAGAGAGAGGAGAGAGAGAGAGAGAGAGAGAGAGAGAGAGAGAGAGAGAGAGAGTGAGTGTGAGTGTGAGTGTGAGTGTGAGTGTGAGTGTGAGTGTGAGTGTGAGTGTGAGTGTGTCCTCATCACCCTTTATTGTGTCTCTCATCTGAATTAAAAAACTTTGCAACCCTTAATAATTTTGATATTAATGTAAGCAATATTTTGCCTTACAACGATTTGATTAATAATAAATATTCCAGTTTTAATAAAGTCATGAAAATTACAAAGTATTTCTTTTCTTTTTATTGTAATATAACTGAAAAAGATCTTACAAAAAAGCTTTGGCTTTCTGGATAAAAATAGTTCAACAAACCTGTTATACCAGAGAAATGGAGTTCTTAAAATCACATGATAAAAATGATATACCTTTATTAGTCAATATTAATTTGTTCCGAGAGGGAGATGGTATTTTAAGATCAGAAGGTAGAATATCCAAATGTGCATATTTTGATTACAATGTTCATAATTCCATCATTTCACACCCTATTGATTAAAAATTGTCATAAAAAAGTACAACATCTTGGTGTGGAGTCTACTCTGAGTTTAATCAAGAACCAAGTTTATTGGATTCTCAAAGGTAGACATGCTGTCAAAATAGTTATAGAGGATTGCATGATTCGCACTAGAATCAATGTTCATGCTTTTAAATATCCCAAATATTCAGACCTGCCCAAACATCATGTGCACCTTACTATACCATTTAAATTTTTGGGTATAGATTACACAGGGCATGTTTTTGTCAACAATGAAAATACAAATACAAATGAAAAAATTTTCATTCTGATATTTACTTGTCTCAACATCACTTAGGATAAATACCAGACATGGGTGTTCATTAATTTTATTGGCTTTGTCAGCGCTTTTTTGTAGTTTGTTATTCAACGTCCCCTGACTGCATCTATTACTGCCATGGCAATTTTTATAAAAGGTCAGCAGCCTATTTTTGTATAAAGCACTAAGTCCTGATGAGTTGTCAAAACAAGGAAAACTCCGCCAATAATAGTACTGGCAACTTTCATTTAAACTGGGGGGCCAGGCCTTGAGTGATCAGCAATTATGCAGGATGAGAAAAACGGGTGTTTTAAAAACTAAGCTTGAAGCGTTCTTTTTGGGGACGTGGATGTTAGTGGATAGAAGCGGCCGGTTCTAAGTTTCATAGTTCTGACCATAGTTCAGTGTTTCGAATCCAGCTGATGAAGAGTAAAATCTTCTGTACTCATTCATTCTAATGAGTCACAGAAGATTTACTCTTCTCATAGGGATTCGAACATTGGACTTCCGCATCGCAGAGGTAACAATAACGGAATGCTCTAACCACTAGGCATCCACGTCGAAATAAGAAGCGGCTTCAAGCATAGTTTTATTAACCAGCAACCGGTTTTGCTCATCCATAATTCGCTGAGTACTCAAGGCCTGGCCCATCAAAGGCAACCCATGTTGTTGAGTTGCCAAAAACATGTAAAAATATAAGTATGATTTAAATTTAGTAGATCTGGTTTAAGGTTGAGCTTAATGTAATCCAAAACCAATTTTAATACATAGAATACCATGATCTTAGCAAAATATTAACAATCAGCATAATAATTACTATCAATACTATTTTATAAATATAATGGGGACAAGTTTAACAATGGTAAAAAATATATATAATCAAATAATCAATAATAATAATAATAATCATTAATAATAATATATAATAATACATAATAAAACTAAATGGTAATAATAATTATAAATAATAATAATTAGTAATTAATGAATTATAATTTTAGTGATTTAAAGGGAGTATTCGAACTACATTCTGCAATATTTTAAGGAGTTGTTGTTACTAATAATAATAATAATACGATATAATACATAATAATAATAATAATAATAATCAATAATAATAATAATAATAATAAGGTATTGATTAAGAAAATAATATAATACTTATTAAGGATAATAATATTAGTAGGAATATTAAAAATTTAATAATATAGCTAGATTTTACAATAGTTAAATCTCCAAGCTAATAATTTATATTTATTTAGATAAGTTTATATTTTGTTAGTGAAAGACTTAATAGAGTTTTCAGTTTTAATTTCTTGAGACATGGAGTTGTAAAGTTTAGCTGCTTTGTAGCTGATGCATTGAGTGGCTTTTTTTAGTTTACAGAAGGGAGCATTTGGTAAGTATTATTTCATAAATTGATTTGATTTGCCTCGTGTCTTGTTTGGTTTGAGGGAAAATTTGCTAGCAAAAAGTTGCAAGCATTTCTTTTAGTAGTGATATATGGAGTAAGTCTTTAAACTGCAATATCTTTAGTTTTTTGAACAGGGGTTATGCATGGCTGTAAAAGTCTCTTGTATTGCTAATGAGGCGAATAAAGCGAATTTTGAATTACAATTACAGGATGGATTACCGAGTTAATTTTGGTTCCGTAGATAGGAAGACAGTATAGTAAATGTGGGTGTATCAATGCATAGTATATTTTTCTAAGAATGGAAGGAGGTACAATATTTTTTAATTTTATTAGCACATAGATGTATCTAGCCAGTCTGCTAACTAGGTTGTTAATATGTTCTTTAAATGTTAGTTTGTCATTGATTATTATTCCCAGTATTTTAGCACTTGAAACGCTATGCAGTTCCACGTCATTTGTTTTGATATTGAAATCATCAATTAATTTGTTGCTAAAAATAATATAAGATGTTTTATTTAAATTTACAGACAGCTTATTAGCATCTATCCATTTCATTTTTTTTTTTTAAGGTGACTACTGCTTTACGAGAGAGAGACTCAGCATATTTGTAATTTATTAAGATAGAGGTATGGTATCATCAGCAAAGGAGACTGAAAAGATGTCATTTGAGTTGAATAGATCATTAGTATATAGCGTAAATAGAGACAGTCCCAGAATTGAGCCCTGGGGTATGCTAGTTGATGTTTGAAGCGTGATTGAATGTGCTTCCCTTAGTTTTACATATTGATATCTTTCCTTTAAGTAGCTTTTAAACCATTGTAAGTTTGTCTCTTCAATGCCCATTTTGTTCATTTTACTCAATAGTATGTCATGATCAATCGTGTCAAAAGCTTAAATTGTGAAATCTATTAACAATAGCAGGGAGGAGTCTTTAATTTCTATATTTCTGTAAAGTTTTTCAGTTAAACAAATGAGTGCAACAGAAGTTGAGCATGCAAAAATACCCCTGTAATCTGCATGGTGGGTTGCCTTTTGGGAAAGACAAATCAGAACTATCAAAAATTTTGTGCATAAGTCGTCAGTAGGTCTGACAAAACTCACTTATTTTGAGCTTTTGACCACCTTATCTTTCATTAAAAATGGAATTAATTCAAGACCATGGACTTATAGATCAGACTCCAGTGACATCCAAATAATAACTCTCAACTTCTTTTTGAGGTTAAATTGCAATTCCTCTTTAATATTAAGGGATGAGGAATCAGATATATATATATATATATATTATATATATATATATAAAGTTTTTCATAAAGCAAAAAAGTAAACAAAAATATATATATATATATATATATATATATATATATATTATTATAATATATATATAATATATATATATATATATATATAATATATATATATATATTATATATATATATATATATATATATGGCTGAAACTGACAAAAAACTCTTGGAAAAAATTCTTGACTTACAAAGAGGAAATCTTTGCCCAATTTTAAAATACTAGGTGTGGGAATACTTACTCAGTTTAAGAGAAACTAACAATAAACTATATTAATCCTCATGGGAAAATAAAATTACAATTTTAAAATTAAAATTAAAAATAAAATTACGATTTTAAAATTTTGATGAAATAAATAGAAATCTTCCCTTTTGGTTGACTGGTAGAGTTATGAAGTTAATAATTGGCTATGACATCAAAGTTAGGTCTGTCAAGGTTAAACAAATCATTGGGCAGACCGTTTACGATTCTCTTGTCAACTTGTTTCCTTTAGAGTTGTCATTGATTTATACTAAAAGGGGTACCTTTGGATATAGCCAAAGGATGATTAACGCGAAGGACATTTTGGAAGAATATATCTAATACTGCTGTAATTTCTAAAGTATTAGTAGCATCAAAAATTGATAGATGTTTGTATCTAGCCTCTGGATTATGCAAGAGACCTCTAGCCGTTAGGGAAAGCTGCGTGCTAAATATGATACTTTATTAATAATGAACCCATTTTAGCTTATAGAGTTATTTGTACAGTATGGTTGATTATTATATTGATTCCCAGCTGTTATGGTGATTTTTTCCTTTCAGCCACTGGATTTGAATAGGCCTATGCCCAAGTTCAACAGTCATTTGTTTCTTCTTCTGGATATTGGAGAATCATCAAGGAATCAATAATTTAGTTGGCTAGAAATCTAATTTGTTAATATTAATATAATTAATTTAAACGATGAATAAAATTTTTTATTTGTAATTATAAAAATAATGGATTTAATTCGCAAAACAGTATAATATTATTAAATGAACTAATTAAAATTATGTGCCTAAATGACATAGTAAAAACTGTTTGAGTTGAAGCCCTTTGAAAATGTTGAATTACACAAGTTATTCTGAAAAAATGTTAATTTGGATCTGCTATGTCCCATGGAAATTCAATTGTTGGCATTCAGAGGTAATCAATATTTCAACAAGCTCACAATCCATTATACTTATGAGTATAATAATATATTTCTACCATTGTTTCGGCCGCCCCCCGGTGTTACTGAGACAATTTCCTTTTCACCCTCACACCTCTCTCCCCCCCTGCATCTTCCCTGACTTCCCCTCTCCACTCTCTCCTCTCTCTCTCCTTCAGTTTTCTTTTCTCTCGCTCTTCCATCGTTTCAATCTCTCTCTCACTCCATTTCATTTTTTTTTTTATATTAAATTTTTGGGGTGGTGATATCATAATACATCCTTCAATATATTTGACTACCCCTCTTAGACCCCAGGTATCGCAGGTATTGATGTTTGTCTTCCAATCATCTCGAAACACTAAATGGTTTTATGTGGCATACCGAACATTCTTCCAAGTTCGCAGTATGCACATCTTCCATTCATTTATTAAATTGCATTTACCTCTCTCTGTTGTTGCTGATATACTGTCCACTATTTGCCACCCTACAGGAATACTTCACGACTCAAAGTTTCGAAAGGAACTAATAACTATAGTTTCATAACTTCTTTAGTTTGTCATTTCTTGCCTTTGGCATTGATGGCATTCTCCAGGCTTCCCATAGTTCCTGCAATTTTTGTATTATGTATTTTCTTGAGCATACTTTTCCCCAACATTACAATTTATATCGAAACTAATTTTTTATTTTTGGATTACGACCTAAATTGGCATTGATACATTAATATTGCGGGTCTATATGTTGTAGCATAAATCTAAGCAAGTCAATCCTCAAAGATAAAATAACATATCATTTGGAAACAGTTGTGTGAAGTCGCCCTTGACCACTCTGGAGTTTATATAGAGTCCTGCTATCTAGAATTGTATAGATTCAAGACTTGATTTGATGCAATTTGCTTTGCTCGTCTAAGGTCTCAGATTGAAGAAGTTCGCACTATCCTAAAACTACGTGAAAAAAAAATTGAATTGGAAGTAAAGTCTACATTTTCTAATCAAAATTTGACTTTTAGATATCTCGTTTCAAGGAGGAGGTTAAGATAAAAAAAACTTGAATTCTAGTTTTAAATATCTCGTTTCAAGGAGGAGGTTAAGATAAAAAAAAACTTGAATTCTAGTTTAGATCGAATTATTAAACGTTAAATTGGAGTGAAGATTACCAGATTAAGGCAACTGAAATCTAAACCAGATTAATAAGAACTGAATTAGAAATTTGAAGGCACGAAGCACATATACACCTGGGTAGGAAAAAAGGGGGAGATTTAAAATGAGTGTAAGAACAAAGAGTTGAATCATCGGTATAAGCATGAATAAAGTTAAGTGAGCAGATGAGGAGATCATTAAGGAAAAGTTGGGATAAAGCAGGGGATGTAGAAAACCCTGACTAACATACAATGGACAGGAAACGAAGAAGTCGCTCCATAAAAAACGATTAAATATGAGTGATCAAAGTGAGGTGAAAACTTGAAATGAATGAGTAAAGTGAAGAAGAAAACCCAGCAACGACGCCCGACATATCTATATCCGACCTCAGATTTGTCAAGCGCCACCACACAGGACTCCTCATAATCGCTAAGGGAAGAAGATCATAAATCAATATGATAAGAAAATACATCTATTGCCAGTTAAACTGAGTGTCGAAAATCAAACTGATAATCAGGGAAAGTGAATGAAACGCTTAATAACCTAGGAAATAAGAGTTAAATATAGATTCAAGTAACTTAGACAGAATACAAGTATGAGCAAATTGTATCAAATTTGACTTAACACTCGCGAGCTTCTAGCACTGAGGAAAAATATTAGTGTTATGATCCGTGTTCACTTGAACGAAGATCAGGCGTACCAGTTCAGAAGTTCATAACACGGGGAAGGATGCGATTTAGGCTGCTTGCCTTCCTAACTTTCATAGATTTTATTATCCCAGACACCTAATCATATGTAACCCCTGGTAAAGACACGAAACATCTGAGAGGAAAAAGTATAGGAATGTTCAGAGTCATTTAGGGTGGAATTAGAAGAAAAAGAATATCAACGTGGGAGTAGCAACAA
>JABUQX010059086.1:32500-37500 GCA_015478945.1 Trachelipus rathkii | reverse complement strand
GATAATTTTTACGTATTAATTAGGGTCAAGCTTTGCTATTCCGTAAGCAGTGAGCTTAAAATTACGTCGTAAAAGTGACTGACGTAAAAGAGGGACATTGAAGACCTCCGTCATTAGGCATACGTTTCGAACCTAATAAAATTTTCTCCTCGTATTCAAATTTCTGATTTCCAATAATAAAAAAACTAAAAATAAAAAAGGAAAGAGAGAGTAAGAGAGAATGATGATGTAGGAAATTGTTTGCTTTGTTTTCATTCTGCTTGTCATTTTTCTTTCACTTTGTTTTTCTTTTTATTCATTTAATATTTAGCAATTTTATTTATTTATATTTTTTTGGGGGGAACAAAACTTTCAATTTCTCTTTTTGTTCTGTAACACACACTTCACCTAAATTTTCAACTTTTGAGTTTTTATATATATATATATATATATATATATATATATATATATATATAGATATATATATATATATATTATATATATAATATATATATATATATATATTATATATATATTAATATATATATATATATATATATTATATATAATTATATATATATTTATTATATATATTCTTCTCATCCCATGGCCACCTTCAGGTCCCACACTCCCTCGAGGTACTTACCACCTCGGCGTCTCTCCATAGTTCAGAGTGAAGATGTTCTAGATTGTTCTGGGTTGAGAGTTTAAAACAACAGATAGAAGGAAGTGAGAGACTCTGTTTCCGGGGCCAGATTACAATTTTGATAAATGTTTGAAATGGCTTGGTTTAGATAAAATCTGTGTTTATAGTATTGTAGGTTAGAATGGTGACCTTATCTTAGTTTGGTTTGGATAAGGATGATTGAATGGATCTGGAGAGAAAATTGAAATATGGAGCTAATTCGGTTGGATGTTCGTTTAGTATATTGTTGGTTGGTCTGTTTCTTAGGTAGTTTTGGTTAGGAGTGTGCTGATATTTTGGTGTGTGATGTGTTATTTTGAGGTGGTGGGATATTTTTTTAGAATTTGTTTATAGAATAGTGCTGTAAACAGCTCGTTTAAGTCTGTGATAGGTGTCTGTGACATGGGTGTTGGGGTGCTAGTGTTTTTCCAAGTATTTATCTGTAGATAAAATTTTAGTTTCTTCGTGTAGATGTTGTTGGGGAGATGTAGAGGAGCATCCTGTTATTATTCTGAATGCTTGTTTTGTGTGATTTATAATTTTTTCTTATTATTGTTAGTTAGGAGGGGGAGAGGCGTAATTTAGAGTCGGAAGGATAAATTGCTTGTATATTGTAGTGGCGATTTGTTTATTGTTAGTGATATCAGTATTGGCTATGATTCTCAGTATATTTAGTTTTTTGTTTGCTGATGAAATTGTGCTGGTTTGTGTGTTTCTTTGTGAAATTAGGTGAGTGGAGTGTTATGCTGAGATTTTGGGAGTTTATATTTAGTGGAATTACCTTGCTGCTTTAGGTAGATTTGGGGTTGTAAGGTTCGGATTGTTCTGTCTGTAGTGATTAGAGGATTGATGAATTTGTTTGTGAGACATCTTGTTTCGGTTTAAACCATAATTGGATAAGGTTTGAATATATTTGTTTGTGTCAAATTTGGGGCAGTGGTTTAGTTCTGATTGTAGTGGAGATGTTGATGTTCTGCGTGTTGATGTTAGTGCTGGTCTGTTTGTGTTAGTGGAGATTGGCAGTGAATGAGGTTGAAATAGTGTGTGGATGGAATTGTTCTTGCGGTATCCTTTGGTTGATGTATTACATGGGGTGTTTAATTGTTGTTGATTTGAGCTTGGGCTGTTCTTCCTGATAGGAGTTAGATATTCATTTTTTGAGATTTGTGGGGATGTTGGAAATTTTTAAAATTTTTGTGGATTTATTTGGGATTGGAACTGTGTCGAAGACTTTGTTGATGTCGTTGAGATGAGTAATTGTTTGTTTATGAGTTTTAAGTTTAGACCATTGATTGTTGGTTGGATGATGTTTATGAGTGTGGTTGTGGTTGAAGGGGGTTGAAATCCGTGTTGGAACTTTTGTTTGGAAATGTGAGGGTAATTTTGATCAGAATAAGTTTTTCGAGAAGTTTCCATAATGTAGATAGCAGTGATATAGGATGATATGAAAAAGGGGTTTGAGGGGTCTTTTCCGGGTTTTAACTGGTATTATAAATCTATGGTATATATATATATTATATACATATATATATTTATATATATATATATATATATATATATATATATATTTATATATATATAATATATTATATTGATATATATAATTATATTATATATATATTATATATATATATAATATATAATTATAATATATATATTATATAACGTTATATATTATTGAAATCACTTTGTTTTTTGAAGGAATTGTAAGTTACAATGTTTCTCTGTCAATTAGAGATAAGAGAAAGATCAAAGGTCAGCTGCTCCAAGGCTACCATCCTAAAATGGTTAATTGCTGTTGAGATGGTTGCCGCAAATGAAGGGAATTGGTAGCAGACGAGTTAGAGAAGGTCATTAAGGAAAAGCAGAAAAAGTGTTGAGAATAGGACAGTCCAGGGAACACCACTATTATAGATGAGAGAGAGGAGAAGAGCAGAGAAGAGAGAGAGAGAGAGAAGAGGAGAGAGAGAGAGAGAGAGGAGAGAGAGAGAGAGAGAGAGAGAGAGAGAGAGAGATAAAGGAAAGAAGAGAGAGGAGAGAGAGTGAGAGAAGAGAGAGAGAGAGAGAGAAGTTTAGAAATCAAAGTCTTGTTCCAGACTCTATCAAAGGTGTGTCTAGAGATTCCGAAATGCCGAAGAGCAGAGGACCAAGAATCATATAAGAGATAAAGTAGATCAAAGTATAGCGTTTTTAACGAAAGCCATACCGGCGATTAGAGACTACATTGGTTAAATTGGATTTTTTCAAATTTCACTGGGGATAGATTTGAAAACTTTTGAAAAGACACAAGTTAGAAGGTTGAGATGTGCTTCTTCTTCGGCACAGATTAAATAAGCGAAAGTTTCATCAGGAAGGAAAGGCAGAAGTAGAAAGACAGAGGTGAAGCAATTTACTAAGGAAGAGTGAAAGCTCTTAAGCAGAAGCTTTAGGAACTACAGGAGGAATACCGTCAGGACCATTCTCCTTCCTAAGTTTTAAGGTCACAGAGCATTTTTAGAAGAAATTACGATGTTAGGCATAAACGAGTTGGAGGAGGAAGAGAAGGTGGAATAGCTCTGGAATCGTTTATAGAGGAACAGGTTTGAGGAGAAAGTTCAGCATTAGCAGAAAATCATAAATAACGGCAGCTGTGCCATCGGGAGATACCAGAGGAAGGGAATAGGAAAAAGCTCTAGAGTTCACATTTTTTGCAAAATGTCAGAAGAGTGTGAGGATGAAGAATGAGAAAGATCGGTGCATTTTCAGGGAGAAAAGAGTTTTTAGCATCATGGAGAAAAGGATTTGCACGATTTCGGGATGAAATGTAAGTTGAGTGAGGATTCTGGAGTTTAAAACGACAGTTAATTCCTGATTGTAGCATCCATGCGGTGAATAGCACAAGAACAAACAGAGTTAAACCTAGGTTCGTATGCTTTATTGAAGGGAAAGAATATAGAGTGTATGCCTCCTTGTTAGAGAGAATCACCTCCGTTATGGGTTCTTCCCCACTTCCAAGGACCTCTCCCACCGAAATAATAGTCATCCGTTAAATATCAAAGAAATCGACCGCAAGTCCTCACCAGTTTGCAGCACCGAAGCGCCAAAAACGTTTCCTCGCTGATTTCCGAGAATGTTGAAAAAGAGATCATGTGTTCTTCTATTCTGGAGGTTTGATTTCCGATGAATTTAATATAGTCAGTTGTGATATGGGATAAGTAGATGAATTTAATTGTAAATTCATATGAGAAGCTTAAACCATAAAGTAGAAAATTGAGAAGACTTCAAATGGAAACACGATAACAGATTACATCGTTGCGTAGAAGTTGGTCCCAAATGGTCGATATGGAAAGTGATCGACAGGTCAAATGGTCGACATTTGATACAAAAAAATCTGGTTATTTAGAGTTTCTCTAACGAATCTAACAAAACTTAACTTAATCTAACTTAACCTAACCTAAACTAACGGGGTTGACAGGAACATTGTCGACAGGAAAAAGGATCGACACAACCTCAAATAAATTCCTGTTACAGCCCGGCGTGTAGGTTAAATTAGTTTTAAATTAAGGTGTTGAAGTGTTGTTTTGGCTGGATTCGTTGAGAACTTTAATAACCAGATTTTTTTTTTTATCAAATGTTCGATCATTTTCCCTGCGACCATTTGGGTATAGGATCCACTAACTATCTTAATGCTGCGGGCGGGCTGTAGAAGGAAATTATTTTTGATGTTGTGGTCACTTCTTTATTTTTCCTTTGTCGCCCATTTTCGCTTTGACATTTGGCTAGTCCCCAACGCGATACCACGCAAAACTTAACTTACTAACTAACCTACCTAATAAGCTAATAAAACTAACTAACCTAACCTACTACCTAACTACCTAACCAACCTAAGCCTGAACTTACCTATCCTAACATAATTATTACTAACTAGACCTAACTAACCTTACTAACTACTAACTAACTAACCTGAACCTAACTAACTAACTGAACTAGCCTAACTAAATTAAACAACCTATACTAACCCAATCATAACTATACTACCCTAACTAACTAAGCTAACCTAACCTAACCTGGTTGCGCGGGTTAGGAGGAATTTTTTTTTTTTGATGTCGTGTCAGCATATTTCCTGTCGACCGATTTCGAAGCGACAGTTTGAAGCTAGTCCGTTTGGCGCACTTAGGCAATACACTTTGGGCTGAAAATTGAAGATCAACAATGGGAGGGAGCAGAAGCAGGGTTTTGCTCTAGAGCTCTAAAGCTCTCAGTTTTGGTTATAAACAAGCAATTAACAGACGGGTTAAAAATCTCTCTTCTTTCTCTCCATCTGCTCTTCTCTTCTATCTATATATTATATATATAT
>JABUQX010059086.1:25000-27500 GCA_015478945.1 Trachelipus rathkii | reverse complement strand
TCAATTACTATTTATTAAATTATTACTCTTTTATTTTTTTATTAGAATTGTTTTTATTTATTATAATTATTATATTTTTATTATTAATTATTAAATATTATTTATATATTATATTATTATTATTAATTATTATTTATTATTATTTTATTATGGATTATTGTTATATTCATTTTTATTCATATAAATTAATTATTATTATTATTAATTATTATTATTATTATTCATTATTAATTATATTATTATATTTATTATTTTTATATTTATTATTAATTGGGTAATTTATTATTATTATTAATTATTTATATATATTATATTATTATTATTTATTATTTAATTATATAATTATTATCTATATTATTCTTATTATATATTATTAATTATTATTATTATTTATTTATTATTTATATATTATATATTATAATGAATAATTATAATATAATAATTATGAATTATTGTTTATTCGTCTCTCTGTTTATTGTTATTTGATTTCTGTAAATTTGTTATTTCGTTATTATCGTAAATTATTGAGTACTTGTAATTAAAATCATCTTATATGTTTTATTTTAATTCCATTAATTTTTATTGTTATTAGTTATTATTATTGTTCTTATTTATTTAATTTAATTATTTCTATACGGTAATTCTATTTAATATTAATTATTTTCAGAATATTATATTTTAAATAGGATTTGACTAGTGATCTCTTTATAGGAATATATTTATTATTTAATTATTATAATTATTTAATATTTATAAATTTATTTATATATTTATATTATTATTATTTATTTATTATATATATACTAATTATATTATTTATATATATAAGTAATTGATATAAATTATTTGTTTATATTATTAATTTTATTAATGTTTATAATATTAAATTATATTTAATTTAATTATATTATAATTATATTTAGTTTTATATATTTAATTATTAATTAATTAATTTTAATTATTAATATTAAATTATTATTAATTTATTTTAATTATTTATATTAGTATTATGTATACATTATACTTTAATTATTTTATATATAATATTATTATTATTATATTAATTTAATATATATATATATATTATATTATAATTATAATATATATTTAATATATATTACATTAAAATTAGAAAAATATATTATACACATCATTAATTTATCTAATAAGTAATAATAAATTTATAATAATATGATTAGTATTAATTTATTATTTAATTTTCACTTAACAACGGCAACTAATTGGCCAATACACGTGAGATGCTTTTAGTTAGTTTCTTTTGGAAATTTTAATTCAGTATTACCTAATCTAACATCACATTTATGAAGCAATGCATTTACATTCTTTTTTTTTTCTGTTATTATTGATATTTTATTAATTTTAATTTTATTTATATTTACTTATTTTAATTATTTACGTTTGTTATTATTTATTTATTTATTTTTATATTATTATTTTTATTATTAATTTGTATATTTAATTATTTCATATGTCATATTATTTATTATATTAACTTGTTAATCTTTTTTTTAGAATTATTATTTTATTATTATTATTTATATTTTTCTTAATATATTATTATTATATTTATTATATTATTTCAATTTAATTATTATTTAATATTAATATTTATTAATATATTTATTTGGAAATTCACTTCAATTTAGATTTTATTATTTTATTACTTCATTCATTAGATATCTTATCGTATGCCTATATAATTTATATTTATTGTAATATTATGGTAAAAGTGATATAGCATAGTACTTTTCGAGTTGTTAAACCTAAATGTTTTTATGTAATTTATTAATTATATTATGATTTATATTATAAATTTAATTCATTTGATATAAAATTTTTTATTTTATTTCTTACTATATCACAGTGATCTTTGTATAAGATAAATCATATTATATATTAATTGTTAATAATTTGTTAATTTAATAATTTATATTTTTATTTATTTAATTTTTTTTAAAGTATTATTAATTATATTATTTAATTATGTATCTGAAAAACAAAAAACTTGACATTATAAATGTATAAGTTAATAATTTAGTTACTAAAGTTAGTTTACAATCTAACTGCATCCATCTTATTTAATATATATATATATATATATTAATATATATGTAATAATATACATAATGAATTTTACTTACAATGAGTGTAATAATATATATTAATAAAATATAATTATAATAATAATTATTTTACTACTAATGCTATTACATTACTCTATTTTCCTACTAATAAATATAATAATAATAATTAATAAAATAATATAATTATATAAAAATTAATAAAATAATATGATTAAATAATATAATTAATAAGTATATAATTATAATTAATTTACACGAAAATTTATAAATAAATAATATTTCGTAAGAACCTTTTTACCATAAGATTTATATCAACTGTAAAATTATAATAATAATAATAATTATCATAATTATAAAATAATATTAATAATTATATAATTAATTATATATATTAT
>JABUQX010059086.1:0-20000 GCA_015478945.1 Trachelipus rathkii | reverse complement strand
GCATCTGGCGGGCGGATGACTGCCTGCCGGTCTGGCATGCTCTCAATGAGTGGGCGAATGTCTGGACAGTGAATTTGAATCCCCCACGTCGGAGTTGTTGCAGGTCAGGAGGGTCCAGAGGGGGTTGCGATGTCGGATACGACGTTTTAGGGATATACCACAAATTGTTCGATGGTTTGAGGTACGGACTGGTGGGACTAAACGCCGTAATTTAAACCGTCTAGGTAGTCGTTACATATGGCCTGTGTGGTCTTTTGATTGTCATGCATTAGTGAAAGGTCACCGATGTAGGGGGGCAAACTGGCGCGACATGCTGTTCAGGATGTTGTGATATACCTTTACTGCTGTAAGATGCCTCATCAAGACTGTGCAACTCCGTAGGCGCCGATAAAGAGATGTCTCCGACCATACAACCCACCTCAAACGGGAGGCACCTGCAGCAACCGCATTGGTTAACTCTCATCGGTTCGGTTGGTCGTCGGTATACTCTAGCAGGCCTGTAGGCGAACAGAGACACTCTCGACTCGTCGTAAGACCTTTGCCCAATCGTCCACCGTCCAATGGATGTGTTCTCGGGAAAATGCCAGTCGCGCCTTTCGATGTGCCGTGGTGTGCGGTGGACTTATGGTAGGCTCCGAGGACGGTAATTTTGTTCAAAGCGTCGATCACTGTATTGTCACTCACCTGGTGCGTGTACACTCACCAGCTGTTATCTGCAGATGTTTGTGCCATTGGTGTGTGGGTTCTTGTAATGCACGCTGGTATAAATCGATCTTCCGAAGGGATGTCGTGGGCCCTGGGCCTACCTTGTCTTCGCGGCTGATATTGTTTTCAAGTTTCCTGTAACCGTTGGCACCCGTCAATCGTTTGTGCGCTACGGCCGCATCGCAACCTAGGGCCAGTACCCTGTGTGGCGTGGTGTGCTTGTTTCTTCACGCACTGTCTCTTGAACAGTTGACGCCAATCCTCTCGCATGCTTATCGGAGTCGCTTCGTACGGTGAATGATCATCGCCTTGATTATACCCGCATAACTACCAAACTTCCGGTCTGAGTACGTGGTTTATGTTTTTTCGCTAAATTTATCGCGATCACGGCCCCAATACTGCAGCCAATTCTCTAAGTGGTGGTTACATAGTTACACTGATGCTGTCGTCGCTGTGCTTGGTGTGGGGTTTCAATGGGGGGTTTTTTAGGGAAAAAGCCTTTCCGTTCTGCCGAGTGAGAATTTTGCTAGTGGTACGTTATTTTTGACGAGTAGTATATAATTTTTAGTTTGACCTGACAGGCAAGCACATATGGCGTGATAACTCTTCCTACTTCATAGATTGAACAAGACTATAGAATAATTGCAATGATATCGGGCGAGTCAAATGGATTTGTGCATTTGGCTGGCAGTTGCATTTCCTCCATCTAATAATAATTGTTGATTGCAGGAAAATTAAGTGGAATAATGCTATTTATAATAACCCTTTGAACGTGGGACGAATTTAAGGGTAACGAACTACAGTCTCAGGAACAAATGAAACATGAAAAGGAGGGCTTTGTCAACGGGAAACCTCAGGATTGAAACTAACCTGCTACGTAGGAATAATTGATTGTGAAAAGGCAATATATCAGAAGAAAGAATAAGAAGAATTCACTTGGGGAAGCGAAGACACAGAAGAAAAGGATAATGCAGAAGAAAAATGCGGAAGGTGTCTGGATTTAGAAACGTCCACTGAATTGTCTAGAACCAAGAATGGACTTGTAAAGGGCATGTCTGATGTCTCTACTTAATCCGACAGACGCAAATGTTAACACAAGTGTTTCCTTGAAACCGAACAATCTGCAGAACGACATTCAGCAGAACATGAAAGTAGCTATTAAAAATAATAAAACATTTATTCCCAAAGCTAACCTAAACTATCCCAAGCTAAAGTAACTGAACCTAACTTAACCTAACCTGACCTGATCTGACCTAACATAATCTAACTTAACCTAACAAATGTGCGGAAACGGTTTTGATCGTCAAAATGAGATGAAAAATATAAATTTTTTCACAAAATGCTTGTATGACCTTCATCAATAATGCTATCAAGAGCTTTGGTGAGATAATATCACTTTGGCGGTCTCCTTTTTCAAGCGGCAAAAGTTCGTAGTTTTGTTTAATCACGTGAAGGACCTGCATTTGTTGTAGACATGTCGGAAGGTGTTAATGTACAGCTAGCTGGTAGAAGCACTGTTGTAAGTGGACCTCAATCTTTGATCTGGTTCTTATCGAATGAAAAGTCTTCTTTTAGTAATAAAAGGCAAGCACGCGCAAGAGATATATAGTATTTTACGTCTTTCTTAAGTTATTAAGCTAGTTAATGACTGTTTTCAGGTTGCATGCTATCAGTAGTTGAGTCAAGTGGTTTCCTTACTCTATTGGTGATTACTCAGGTGAAGATTTTAAAGAGTCAAATTAAAACATTTGCAGTATTCAAGATATTTTACGTTGAATTTCAGTGGTGTAGGATTATGATTGTATCGTTCCACTCACTCAACATTTAACTCTGATTCAAACAGGTTGTGAAAAGGTCGTCTAGTTTTCGAAAGATGATATCACCGGCATCTTCTGGAAGATCATTAGTGATATTATCTGGAACTGGATGTTTGCTTTTCTCCATAAATTCTCCATTTTTGACTACTCTCGAGGTGACTAACAAAAAGATAAAATAGTTACGTTATCTATTTGCTGATTATTTGAACAACAGCTGGAGGATCATACTTCTTAATAGCAAACCCTTTCTTGCTCAACAGTTATGTCTAGATTTATGGTTGTTTCGAAATTGGCAACGAGATTGTCAATCATTGGAAACAACTCAGTGCAAGCCTCGTTTGAGCCATCCTTAAACCATTGCACCTCTCACAACACGTTCAATCATTTCTGCAATGATTCTATAAAGTATAAAGGTTCACTCTTTGGTTCTTGATATATATATATATATATATATATTTATAATAATAATATATTATATATATATATTATATAATATATATATGTTCTTCTTTTATTTAATATAGTTATATATATATATATATATATATATATATATATATATAT
Source organism: Trachelipus rathkii (assembly GCA_015478945.1). NCBI lineage: Eukaryota > Metazoa > Arthropoda > Malacostraca > Isopoda > Trachelipodidae > Trachelipus > Trachelipus rathkii. Next base: position 16,914 of record JABUQX010059086.1, on the reverse strand, counting down.
ATATATATAATATAATATATAATATTCAATGCTTTTAAAATAAAACTTATATGATTTATTTATTTAATTATATAAAAAGAATGGTAATCTCTTACCTGTGCATACATATCAGTAACTGAATTAAACTAGATTTGCCAAAGGCAACAAATAAACAATTTTATACGTCTAATTTCACAGACACAATCTTCCGCAATTTCATTCGAGCACGAAATCTCTTTTAAATTGACATGAAAATAGCATTATTTAATCGCAATGATTCTTACACCTTTTGTTTCAATTTTACAGAATATTTTAAGATTTATTCGTAATATTTGCAATAATATTTGAAAAATTTAAAGTAAAAAAAGAGCAATTTTTATCTTAACATCTATGAAATTTGTAAAAGATCGATCGGTTCTATAATGTTTAACTTGTGCTATAAGCATGAGCAGCACGAGTATAGGAGTCGCCTCTGATTATATATATAAAATATATTTATAATAGTAATATATATTTAATATATAGTATTATATATATATATTATATAATCATAATTATAATATCATATATTATAATATATATAGTATATATATATATTATATATATAGTATATATATAATCAGGTCTTTGGTAGTCAAGTACATTTTTGTCAAGTACAAGTACTCAGAATTTGTTTCAACTACAAGTACAAGTACTTATGAAAACTTGCATATATAGTTATATATACTATATACTTAATATATATATATATATTATATCTATAATATAATAATATTAATAATATATATTATGAATAAATTGTTAATCATATATAGTAGTATATATATAATCATATAATAAATCACCACCCACCTCTTTTCTCAAAAGACTGAGAGGCAGATGCCGTAACATGCACCGGTAACGAGAAAAAGTAGTAGAGAACTGAGTCGCAATCCAGAAAATCCTAGAGCTCAACCGGGACATTGAGCGTATAGGATTCCATACACCTAATGCATTCAGTCGTCTCAATGTAGGGGTTTCATGAACCAATTGCCCAGGTGAGCTATCAACCATACGCTTCACAAAACCCAGTAAATTCATCTGTTGTTAGCACCTTTCTCCTGCTCTGCCAACCAAATTTACTCTACTCAGCAATTCTTTACCTTGACTCATATCCACTTTTCTACGGTCTCCGATCCGGTCGAGTTCCCTCAGCAACACTCTTCACCAATCATTAACATTTTACCGATTAAACCAAACCAGACTTTCATCCATCCCTTTCTCACTATATGACCAAACAACATATCCTCAGTTGTACTATATTTATTCCTCATTTACCGCTTCTTCTTCACACCATTAACTTTCTATAATACGTTCATTTCTCATTTTTTCAATTTACTCAATTATAATTCTCCCTTAAACATGAGTTCATTATATATGGATTCTGTTAGACACATTGTAGCTTTAGATCTATATCCCCTTATTCAAGACAAAGTCTCACTACATACAATAACATCAGATAACAAAAACACCCTCATGTAAGGCCCTAGCGCACCCAAGACTTAGTCCCTTTCATCTACAAGGCATGGCCCTTTAAATTTCACCCGCAGCCACCTTCCTTCACTTCACCTTCATTATTCAACCTATTCTTCAAGCGCATCCTACACAAACTTCGTACTTTAAACATACTACATCAGTGTTCCCTTTCATCCATACGATGTTATATATGAGCTACACTAAATATTTAAACTGAGGACTACTTATCCAGCTGCTCCACGGTCATACTAACTACACTTCACATACGAAACTATTCCTCCTCACACCTATAACTCTTCTCTCATCTACGGTTTATTACTTTTCAAACCCTCCTCCATTTTGCTACACCTCTATTAACATCCTAAATCTGTCTCAAACTTCTATTCAGATACGCCACAAAAATCACAATCATTATTCAATATAACTAGGTTAATAGGCTTACAACCTCAATATCTCTTCCATCTCTTGGCATTAATATTAATATCATACTCTTCACACTTTACCAGCCCACCTCTTAATTCCTTTCATATACCTCAAATCATATATCAAACATTGAATAAGCCAAGGTTGACATAAAACACCCCTTCTTCACTCGTCTATAATATAAACAAATTATTCGCCGATTCTCCATTTATTCTTATATACCGCTCATCTAACTTCGTCGTACATACTATTGATATCATAGCAGAAAGCTACAAGACAACACCAATATATATCTTACTAACTAATGCCATAAGAAGCTTCCATTATATATAATATGATACTGCCTGTTACATAATTCACATAAACCACTAAATACTAAAATGTATTTATCTCTTCTCCTATTATTCTCATCCTGTTTGGTTTCAATGTAAAAGATTTGATCACAAGCATCCTCGACACGTTTCTAAATGTAACATTGTCTTCAACAATGAGAGGTCCCTCAGTCTACATCGGCTCACTCTTTCGATCAGAGGAATACAAGCACATATCTTCGACTTAATAACACTCAATTAAACACGCTTATTCCCCTACAATAAGCACCTGTTCAGTTACCTATTATCCCATACATCGACTTGATATAAGAGTACATTATTGCTCTTCTCCAATCCACTCGAACTATAGCCTCCATAATACCGCTTTTGTTACTATACAGACTTCCAAATCCATATACATCACCATCTCGTCATATATATATGCTAATATATATATATATACTAGCACTATATATTATTATAACTATTATAGTAATATGAGTTTTAATATGAGTATTATATCTATAATATATTAATAATAATAATATTATATAATAAATATATATATATATATAATATTATAATATAATTATATATATATAATATACTATATATAGAGATAAATTATTTAGTATATTTAACTATATCTTAATATTATATCTAACTATATATTATATCGAACTATATACGTATTATAATATATAGCATACTTTATATTCTTAAATGGAATTATTTATTATAGAATAATATATACACTTATTATTATTTATAATTTTAATATATAATGTATATATATTATGTTATTTATTATATTATTAATATATTTCTATCACTATATATATAGTACTATTAATATATATATATATATAGCTAATATTATATTAGGTTACATTGTGCACCACCACTACCACGCATAGCCCTATTCACAGGGAGGTGCGTGTTTGCAAGCCAGAAGAATTTCAATATCCGGCTAGGTTCTCAACATATATCGGGCAAGAGTAGCACAGAAGCAGGCTTACAGTCCAGGAATATAAACCATTTCAGTCAGGAAACACAGAGAAATGGTAGAGGATTCCACAGAAACAATGGTGTACAGGAAGAAGGAAGCAACCGCAGCGAACTATCCTCGGAGTTACAATATCTAACAGAAATACTCTTTGCGCAGACACAGAGCACGCGGCCTGTGTGCTATTATCGAAGGGCGTAGTTAAAGCGGTGGGTGGTCGACGAAACAAGAGGTGAGGAGTTCCCTGCGGAACACCTGCCTACTGGCGGGTTATGCCTATAGAAAATGAGGGATATAAAGTACCACATCGCGCCGAAAGAAGATAGAGGTCAACGTGAACTGAAAATACAGTGAACTATTTATATAGTCCTTTTGGCTTTTTGATGACCTCTGGTCCAAAAGCCGGGAGAAACCCGAGCACTTGCCCCATATGATGTATCAGTAACTGCATTACATTAGGGGATGAGACCCTTGTATAGCTGGAGTACTGAAGAAGAGGGAAAAAAGTCTCGTAGTCTAAACAGCACTCCTACCAGTTTTCACTTTGAGGCCCGTGCCTTTCAAACGTTGTGATGGGAGGTTTGTCCACCAGAACATTTTTTTTGCACTTATGTTTAAGTCTGCCCCTACATTCTGTACTGTTAATTATTCGCTTCAATCACGGAGATGAGACGAGAAGAACTCGTGAAAGAAGATAGGAATAAGTTAGAAAGATGTTTTAGAGAGGAATATTTTTAGAAGTTGAGTTTTTTTAAATAATTGATTTTCACAAGGTTGAGATGACGCCCGAATCTGAAATTCCTTTCTCAAATCACCAAGGGACAGAATCGGGAAAATTAAAAACAAGAGGCAATTTACGAAGTAAAGAGGGAGCAGAATTGAATTGAGAAGAAGGAATGAAGGGTGGAGTCATCATCATAGGAGTGAAGAGAGTTAGGATGTGCAGGTGAAAGAAGATCATTATTGAAAGTAGAAATAAAGTAGGAGATAGAGAATGACACCTGAGGAACACACCACTATTGACAGATAAAGAAGAAAGACGCTCCATCACCACGCCGATATTGAGGCGACTTAAAGAAAGTCTAGACATAAGTAAGCAAAGAGAATGAGAAAACCCAAAGGAGGAAGGAAGCTTGGAGAGCAAGTGACGCGTGCCATACCGGTAAGATGCTTTGGATATGTCAAGCGACATCACTCCACAAGTCTCCGTAGTTCCTAAGAGCGGGAAAACCATAAATCGGTTAACATAGGAAAGTATGATATCGTACTACAGAAGAGCCTCAAGCCAAACCCGTAACTGCTCGATTCGGAATTAGAGAATGAGATCTCGCAAGATGGTCTACTAAGAAGTGAGAGTTTAAGAAGTGTTTCACATAATTTTAGGAGTAGTAATACAAGTGAGTAAGCTATACGGACGAGATAGTTAGAAGGCATCAGAGGAGGCTGTCACTTTTTTGGAATAGGTTTTAGGACATTGTGACGTGTCATTCTCCAAACTGAGGGTTATAAGTGTTACGTATTGAGAAATAGAGAATATATTTGAACGAGGGAGGAGGCAGCTCGGAAGCACACTCCCTAAAAACTCGAGAGGAATGCCATCCCGGGTCATCACCGCCTTCCTAACGTTCATAAATCTCAGGAGCCAATGCACCCAATTCAAATGTAACTGCACAGGCAAATAAGATAGAGAGGAAAGAGGATAGGAGAAGGTAGGAGGAGGATAGGAGGAGCAGGAGGATAAGAGTGAAGGAGGAGGAAAGGAGTGAGAATAAATATGCAGAATCGGCCAGGGTTGAGTTTACGAGAAGAAGGAGGCGAAGAGATTGGCCGTTTTCAGTGGAGAGTTAGCAACAGAGCCCTCAGATCGAATAAGAGAGGAAGGCAGTTTACAGAAAGTTGTTAGAGATGTTTTAATTGGAAAGAGAGGATATACCAGAAAGGATTTTGTCATTAGGGAAGAACCATAAATGCGATGATTTAAGCACTTATCGTTTGATGAAACCGCTTTTGTCGTCGAAGAGTATTCTGAACGATTTCTAGCTTGAATGAAAATAGCTGAGAGTGATAGGAAGAACGAGAATATTATTGCTCACACTCCCGATATGTGCTGTTTTCTAGCCTGAATTGGCCAAGGAGAGCAAGCAACGATCGAGCCATGGAACTTAAACGAGAACAGACGATTGATTATGATCAATAGTCGAGCAAAGAAGGAATGAAAAAGGCAACATAAATTGCTTTCATTAATAAAAACCGTCCACGAATTACAGCTATAAAAAAACATAAAAGTTAGAGCAAGAGAAGCCGAAAGCGTCCATCACAAGAGTCAAAGCAGGTCATTTTCAACAATTATAATTGGGACTAGAGAGAGCGACGCAAGACCCCCAATCACCGATCAAAGTTGCCAGAAAAAAAACGATAGGGCCAGGATGGATGCTGTTTATAGGAGAGAAAGAGTCATCACACGCTCTCACGAGATATAGGTTGGTGCTCAGATATATAACAAATAGGTAGGACGTCGAAGGGTTGTGCTATTTATACACGAGAGAGGACTAGTGGTGAACATAGGTTAAGTGTGCTCAAGAATTGGTTGGGAGGATCCGGAATATGTGTAGGTTCTTTGAGAATTAGTTTGCACCAGATCGGGTTGAGTTCTCAATGCTCGGAGATGTATTCTGGCCTCCTCCCCACCAAAGAGGTATGAGAGGACCCCAACCATTCAGTGTTGTTGTTCATTGAAATCCCCTAATATGAGTAGGACTTCAGTTATTTTGTATTGAAGCTAATATTCTAACCAGTTCTCCTGTTGATTATACGTGTAAGATATTCAAAGAAGAGTGAAAATCTGTTCGTAAAGGGATTACAGTAGCCAGTCAAGCAAAAAAATTATTGTATGTAATGGAAGACAAGATTTTCACCCGCGAAAATTATGAAATTCAATGATTATATTAAATTCTCGGTTTTCTTAGTAAGTCTATCTTATTATATGATTTTTACTAAAATATATTTTATCTATTCTATATATATATAGTATTCTATATATTCTATAATTATATAATATATACTTTTCCTATATTATATTATATCATATTACTATAGCTATATCTATTATAGGCTTAGTGATAATGTGGAGGTTAGTTACTTTACGGCATGATATGTTTTGTGTAGTTTTAATTGGATTTATATTAATACATATAGCTTATGCATATGCAATTACCTCATACTAATATTATTTTATCCTATATTGAAAAAGGAAAACACAAATATATTGAAACATACTAGCTTAAGTCATATACTGTATATAACTATATATATACTATCCCAATAAGATGAAGTACTAACTATCACTGTTTTATACAATATATATATATTACTTATTATAAATATATATATATATATTATAGAATAAAATAATAATAATATCAATTACTTAGGAAAATGATTAAAAAAAGAAAAAAAAAATATTGTCAAGTTAAAAATGCCAAAAGTACTGGCAAGTACTTTGCAAATTTTTAAGTACAAAAGGTGTACAAGTTAAGTACAAGTACAACCTGGGTTTTTTTAGATACGACATAAGTACATAAGTACAAGTGCTTAAAAAAATGTACTTGAAAATGAAATGAACTTAGACCCAAGCACTGATTTATAAATATATAATATATATTTTTATATAATTAACTTATATCTTATAACTTACCGAAATACTAAACTATATATATATTGAATATATATATAGTATTAAATTTATATATAAATATAAATATATATAAATATATATTATCATTACCTTATAAGATATTAAATTTTATTTATTTTAGGATTGTGAATGTGTTTTTACTTTGTGATAATAGCAGAGTAGACTTTGGTTATAAATAGTAATGAAGGTCAATGTTGGCTTGGGCAATGAGTGATAAACATTCCAACATATATGAGATTACCAAATTACTTGAGTTAAGGATGGAAATAGTTAAGATATTGCACCTATTGTTACTAATATACTGTTGACTCGGGGCCAAGTAAAAAGGGGTTAAAGTTGATAAAAATTTTCTTCTATTCAAAACGATGCAAATACAGTAGCCAAAGAATAGCAAAAAATATATAATCTTATTATACTTATGGCGTCCTTAAGCTATTTTTGATTTTTATAAAACAATATATTATATATTAATATAATATATATAATATAATATATATATAATCTTTATTAATATATATATATATATTTATTAATATTAATATATAGTAAGTATAATATTATTATATAATATATATATTAATAATATTAATATATTATAATAAATATATATATATATATTATATAATTAATAACTAATACATATAAATATTGATCGTATAATGGGTTGGCCGACGCATACGTTGAGTGCGGTAGTCAGGTGCGGTGCGTGGGTGCGCTCATTTTGGGTTAGCGGTGCAGGTGTCGGTGCGTAACATCGAAATTTTCAGCGACCTGGTGCGGCGGTGCGGTGCGGTAAAGAAAAAATAAAAGTGCGGTGACGGTTGCGGAGTCACGAGTAAAAATTAAGTTGGTGGTCGTTGTGCGGTGCGGTCATGGTATGAGGCCTTTATGATCGCATAACCGTAACTACCAGCATCCAGCTTCCCGAATTAAGTTTCTGAACATAAAAAAAATGAAAAAGAAATTGAGTTGGATATATATAATATTATATTATATATATAATTAATATTATTAATATATTATATAGTATATTTATATATAATGTATATATATTAATAATATTTTATTATATAAATTATATAAATTAATATATTAAATATTATTATTTATATATTATTAATATATTATAATAATATATATATATATATATATAATTATATAGCATATATAAATATATATATATAATTTATTAAATATAATAATTAAAAATATATAATATAATATATGGGTAAGTCATACGAGTTATTGTTTACAATGAAGCGCGTGTAATAAATACAGTAAACGGGATGTATTACATCGTATGAAAATGTGTAGATATTAAGTTCGATAATATATTAATTTTATAAAGAGGATGGGATATATTAACGTATAATTTAGTAGTCTATGACGAAACTAAGCGCATAATAACGTAATAACCAGCGCACATAAAACAATTGAGAATAGTCGAATGGGAGTTGAATATTATTTTTATATGCTTCATGTGAATGACATAAATAAAAGAGTGGGCTCCTTACTCATCTATACTCGATAATTTATTAATGTATACAAGCATCTTTAGCCAAATCTGGATTCTACAACTATAGGGGTACATTGCATATAGACAATAATCCATTTGCGTTAATAAATACAGTTACATGTACAGGTTTGTAAACGCGTCATATGTTTTCAACAATTAAGTTTAACGTGATATAGCACCGTTTATAGATTCTTATTGGTCACATGCCATGCTCTAATATTGAACATGTAAATTAATAGCAATAACGTTGTTTAATAGTATCATAAAATTTATAACTTAGAATCCTTTATCCACAGCAAATATACCAAAGGAGAAGACGCACAGAGTCGTGTTTTCAATCTTGTAACATACAGTATTTTTAACAAATGTTGTTTCGAAGACTCTCTCCATCCAGGCGCAATTACATATGCAATTATCAGATACTCTGTGTGTCAGGTTCCATTGCATGCCAATGTCTATGGATTGCGTATTAGTATATCTACCTACAACGTTATGGATTTTAATTTGATACGGCGAAGAAATCATCGGGCGAACGTGTGTTGTAGAGTAAGAGTCATATAAAAACCTAACGTACACGGTAATTAGTTAATATTTTGTAGTTAACCTATATATATATCACCCATTACAGTAAAAGTAGTCCAGTGGTGTTAAGTCGGTATAGTATAATATACGCGAGCAGGCATTCTAAATGTGAGTACTAATGATCTTACTCACGATCATCTTCCCAGGAAAGGTATCTGTCGAGGAATATGGTTATCGTTCACTTAATAGCCTGCATTATGTTGCTGGGACACCTGAATCACATAGTTGGTTAAATAAATAATTCTTCTCGTACGTAGTCCTATAATAGGTAATTAATTAAACGCCATATAGAGGTCAACAAGGACTGGTATCTTGTCACAGGAAATTGGAGGTTAACAGCTGTCTGTTCAAAATTATTCCCTCGAAGAAGTAATAGCCCTGATATCATTACCTACTATTGAGTATACCACTTACCAAAACGCTTGACTGATAGTATTAGAAGACCTATTGGTGGATTGGCTGGAATGTTATTATATGGGTAGGTTTGTTCCGAGTCAATGATCTTGAATTTCTCACCTGTATATACATAGTAATCCAGTTATTTACGTGTAATAGTCAAAGAATTACTATGAGGTCCATAAGATCATTTTCCAATAAGTCCGGTACATCCATTACGATAGGCAATCAAGTGACAGCCAGGAATCCAGCCGCCGTTTGTTGGTCTCACGATGCAGAGACCATCGTCAACAATGGTATGGCTATATGGATCATGTTTGTAACAAACAAATCCGTCGTATGGTTTCCTTCGATATTCCCAAGACCGAACTAGCCTGCCGTAATGAGGACGTTGGATTTGCATGGGTGTATAGCAGAACGTCCAGTTCGACGTCGAATGTACGGACACGACCCCCTTCCCGTATGCGATGAGGGGGTTGAACTATCGACCCTGTACCTTGAAACCGTCTGTAAATTTCACTATGGAATGCCATGTGGCTCGCGCGGCTTTTGTATCCGATGGTCGGATAACAGTTGGTCCAATATTCCTGCAAGCAATTCTCGAGCATTCCTTGTTTCGCTGTACTGTACACCTCAACGAGTCTGTGGTATACTGTCAGTAGTGGCATGGTTCCAAATGTATGGTTCTGACTATAGCAAACACTACACGAGTTATACGCTTCACTACACTTTATACGGCATAATTTGTAGGTTATGACTAACCTCCATATGATAGCTGTTAGTTGGTTGTATACATTTACATTGTCGTATTTATTAGGCTACATATCAACGTAATCTAAATGGGTATGCGCTAGGTATTTTAATTTAATTCCTTTGTTAGCTGTATCGATATTTTTTAAATCTATTGGATTACCTATTGTATTTAAGCTAATTATTTCATATTGACACGTTCGGCTTTTGTTATTACACAGATGTCTACGAAGGATCGTACTATGTTGTATTAATGGGTGCAATGCGTGGTAAAACGAAACCGTATCAATAATGTCGAGAAGAAAGGAGCCCTCCTCATTTTATGTGCATTTCCAACAGAAGCCATAAAAAATATATCATCCCATTCGATATTTTCATGTTTGTGCGCTGTTTTCGTATTGCGCGTGCGCAGACACCAACGTAACATATCACATCCTCCTTAATGAATAAATAATCGAACTTATATATTCTTACACTAATATTCATACCTTAAATCCTGTAATATGGTGATACACCGCTGTAACATAGCTTGTGAGACACCCTGTAAATATATATATATATTATATATGATTATAAATCATATTATTATATTAAATATATATATATATTATAGTAATAATATAATAAATATATAATATATATATATATATATATATATTATTCATATATATAATATTATATTACTTTTATGTTTTAAGACTCTGTCAGTTTTGATTTTTTTTTGATTTTTGTTTTTTTTATATATTTCTAGTTATAACTTAATCCTACCAGTCAATTTAAGGGGTGACGGACATGAATCAAAAAATATATATGACCAGTTACGTTTTACGACTCCGTTCAGTTTTAAATTTTTTTTTTTTTTAAACTAAGGAATACCCAAGGGTAACCGCAACGATGACAGGAGTCGGGGCTCTCGGCGGCCTATCCGGGGGAACGACCAGGGTAGGACTATTTATCCCCCCTTCGGGGAGGGTCTCCGAAACCCCCGCTCTTGTATTTGGGTTAGTCGCGGGGGTTCCTCGCCCTCCCCTATGGTATGGAAACGTCTCCAATGTCCCTCTGTCCCCCGTCGCTCGAGCCCAATAATTTTTTTTTTTATTTATTTTTTTACCAATTTTTGTGTAATAAAGTTTTTACATCACTGATTCCAAATATATAATTGGGTTTTCTGTAAGTCTCGTAACTTTTCGAGATATTTTCAATTTTAAAATTTTATTGATAAAATGTGAAGAAATTTTAAATAATTATTTTAAAATATTTCTGAAACTTTTGAATCGTCAATCCCACTGAAATTCAATTGTTGTATCATATAGTCTGACAATATGTTAAAAAAAAAAAAAAAAAAAAAATCAAAACTGACGGAGTCTAAAACATAACAGGCTATATATATATATATATATATATTAATTAATTATATATTATATATAATATATATATATATAATATATATATTATATATATATATATATATATATTTATATATATATATTAAATATATATATATATAGTATAATATTACATATTTTCCTTTTTTTTCCCCAAGATGGGGGTAAGGTGCGTGAGTAGAAGAACATGACACAATCGAAAAGAAAGCCAGCCTTACGCCCCTCTAACCTAGTTGTGAGAATTCGTCCAAGTCAGAAAAATCCACCCTAGAGAGCTTCACGGGAAACTGCGAACGGACCCTCACTATGGCATATCGTCAAGTGTAGGGTCCATCCCCTGGCCCTGGTCCAGGACCACAACCATACCTCCATCACAAAAACCCTGCATTCATCCTATTTATGTGAGAAACTTATTCTCACCTTCTGCAAACCACATTTCTCTTCCTTAGACATTCGTTTAACTGACTCAATTCACATCTTTTTCTTCAGTCTCCAGCCAGTCGATTCACTGATATACATTAAAACAGGTAACAACAATCCTCATGGTAAGAACCCTAGTGCACTCAAGCACTTAGTCCCTTTCTTTACATTCACTAACTATTTAATTTACACCAGCCACCTTCCTGCCATTCACAACTTTCTCTACTAACTACTCTGCATCATCCGTTCTCCTTTTCATCCAACATTATCCTAAATATTTAAAACTCAGACACTTGTTCCAGCTGCTCACTACATGCTAACACTAATTCACACGGAGAGGACTTGTCCTCACGTAACTAACCATAACCATATTACTCTTATCTATCGTTACTTTAAACCACTTACTTTATTACACATCCTTAGCCAAATCATTCTCTCTAAACAATCCTCTCAAAACTCTCTTCAGATTCACTACAAAAAAACAAATCAGCATATAATAGTAGGGCACCTTCCAGCTCACCGCCATCTCCATCATCTCTAACACCATTTACTGCACCTACCCATTTTAATCTTCCATAACCCCATCCATATTAACAAATATGAATAACCAAGGAGACACACACATCCCTGCCTCATTCTCCGCTATTAATATTAAACCAATCACTTTTTACACCATTATTCTTACACACGCTTCAATTTCGTCATACATTAAACTTGATTTCACATATATATATATTAATAATATTAATATATTAATAATATATTATATATTATAATAATATATATATATACATATATATAATTATATATATATATCACCCCTTTCAGTTAATGTGTATGGCTACAGATTCATCAGAGCGATTAAGAGTAGAAAAGAAAGTTTACAAAAAGTTATTTTTTGGAGCAAGAAATTAACGATGTAGGATCATTAAAGTTTAGTAGGAACACGCTGATTATTCCTATTCACGAGGTTTATCAACAATTACGAGTGAAAGGTAACAAATAGTTTTTCACCTGTATGATGTCATTGTCCCATTCAATTTAATGGTAACATAACAAATGTATAACCGACCATAAATTTAGAGAAAGAAATTATCATTTATCGGCCTCTCTCATTAAATTTTTATCTCACTTGACGTCATTCGTCTGGAGGATATTAAAACTATCTTCAAGTTATTACGAGAGGAAGACAAACAAGTGTTTGCCGTTATCATAGTGAATTTTTAATGATTGGAGTACATGATAAATTGGTTAGAAATAGAATAGATTGGTCATGGATGGGAAGACATTTATATATTATCATCAGAATGGCCGTAAACTGGCAGAAAGCAGTCCATTAATTTTATGCACCTTAACAAAATTTATCAGAGTAATGCGTCCATGTATCTTACTGAAAGTTAGCAAACTTTAAACCCTGGCCTGTAATTTATTTAGTTCTTCCTGAGCCAATGGGTCGATTGATTTCAAGTGTGCGCATTAATCTATATTTTGAGGCATACTTCGTTGACGCTTGTTTGAGAAATGGTGACGACATTTCTAATGTGATGACTGACGGAGTTGTGCTGTTCACGTCAAAGAAAGAAAACAGTAGAGTTGAACGAAGACAGCAGCCAGCTCTCTCAGAACACGAGTGAACATTCATCTGTGAATATGGCTTCCATTTCGACAACTATTTCATTAAATACGTCAACTGATATGCTCAGATGTGTGACATTTAGTGAGAGGTTCAAAGCACGCACCAAAAATTTGGCTCTGAATAATGTCAACGGCATGACTACTCAGATAAACAAAGAAACTGCTGATTGAGTTATCTGACCATTCGTTGGTGGAGAAAGCTAATCATTGAATAGATTTAATTTGATAGAGGTTATTAATTCTGAAACCTTTTCTTTCAAATAATATCTCTGTAAGTACTTCCTTTGAAGTAGTGTGATAAAAAGAGACCGAATTACTTTTGCTAGCCGTCACAAAACCAAGCGAAATTTCAAGCGTTACGAAAAGCAGATCATACTTATAACTGATATAATTTTCTGTAAATTTACTATATCCATCCTTCATGATTTTTTCTTTTCATTGTTCCATATATTTGTAGATTTTAAAATATTAGTTTCAAGAGTAAATTTCATTCCTCTAAATCTGAAATTGGGTGATCCTTTACTTTTTACTCATTTTCCTTGTTTTTTGCTGCTTAGATTAAGTATCATAACACCGGATGTCATTCTTTACCGTTTTTGCAGAATAATTACGATTGGTCAAATTGTATGATTTTACGTTGTCATTTAGGAAAACAATATGAAGTAATTCCAAGACACCTGATAAGGATAACTTTGTAGTGAATCTCCTCAAACAGTTGAATTTTTGAGCGAATATACCAGAAGTACGAGTCTATCAATATTTATATTATTGCTAGATTTCGATTGTTACTTACTAATCTACTTTACTACTTTGAGAACGCACTAGTCATACTAAATCTAATCAGTTTCTCAACAAAAGTGTTTAAATTTTCCTTAACAAGTTCATAAGAAGATTTTCTAATAGTATTCCGAGTTTCCCAGTGCAAATTAGCATCTGATAATTTATGTTTTAAATATTTTTGTGAATGCGAAAGTGCAAATTTATTAACAGCATTCAGAATATATATCATAATTAATATATATTACATATAATATAATATTAATAGTATATATGATATAATATATATATTATATATATATATATATATATATATATATATATATATATATATATCTAATATATAATTATATATATATATATATATAATATAATTCTTTTCACATAACATTCTCAATAAAAAATATAAGTTCGCTTGAGGAATTGTACAGTAACATCATAACAATTTTAGCTTTTCTGTGATTAACTAAAATTTAAAGGTATCGTAGTACGGTGTTATTAAAGTACTGCGCGCAAAAGTGTTTATAGGGTAGTTTGGAACAAAGATAAGGAGTTTGTTGCAGCTTTACCAGTCTGTAAAGATTTGAACATCTAGCTGTAAGACTAGGTCAGAGAGAGCATAGTAAAATTATGAGACTGTGTAGCAATGGTTGTCGCTAAAGAACCCTTCTCAATGGATAAGGTATGTGGTGAAGAGTTCAGAAGAGCAAGTGTCCTTATATAATAACGATATGAAAAAAAGAGAGTGATGCACAATTCACTTGATAGGTAACGAAAGCCTAGAGCTCAACTATTTAAATATGAGAGACAGTGGTGAGTGTAATACTCAAGATTGAGTGAGGCATACTCAATATACAGGCGGCAAACGCCCTTGTAAATATCAAACCTGAGGTGGCGTGAATAGAAAATTCTGAATGTGCCTCAGAACACCCAACCTTATTAGAAGCTTGTTTTTAAAAAAAGAGAAGTAATAATATGAACCTTCCAATTAAGGTCACAAGAAAATGAAAACACCAAGAATATTGAGGACAGACGAAGAGTTTGAGTTATGTGGTTTACAATAATGTTTATATTATGCCGTGTGAATAAAATATTGATGGCAGTGGAATGAATGGAGGAGGCTGATGCTTTTTAGTAATTGAAATGAACAACCTTGTTTCCCTTCAAATGCTCAAAGAAATTGACACATTTTGTGCGAGTGTTGGCAGCCCTTCTAGCGGGGAGCTAATTGGTTGATTGAAAAGCGACGTTCTATCAAAATGGAGGGAGTAATGAAGGGTGAGTCTTCGACTCCATTGGAGGTAGATATGTAGATGAACAATACAAGAGAGGTCTTTTATGAAAGTAGAAAGAGTTTGGGAATAAACAGAACCATGAGCAACACCACTATTTATGGATTTAAAGTATCGATGGCATTCACCAAAATACTGAGAGAAAGAGACAAGAGCATAAATACATTGCGAGCAGAGATGAAAGATTAAAGAATTGCGAATGTTTTTAAAACCTTCAACGCTAGGGTAAGATTCGAAAACACTATAGAAGAAACAGAAGTTAGAGAGCCTTGGCCGATATTTGGTATACTAGTGAGTTGAGATTGTTCCCTTTTTGTACAGGATGACCTCATTCTAGCGAAAAAAGGCCAAAGTAGAAAGACAGAGGCGGATAATTTAACAAGGCAAAGTGCAAGCGCTTGAATAGCACATAGTTTATTTGAGAATATAGGAGGAATTGAGGATCATCCGTCTTAATGTTAAGTTTGAAAAGAGCAGAAATAACATCTTGAAGGACGTTACATTATTACATGACAATAATGTTGGAGGTTTGGTGGAGAAGAAGGAATATACCTTTTGTCGTCTAGAGTGGAATTATGAGGAAAGGTTTAAGCATGAGGTTAGCTTTAGTGGAAGGTTAAACTAAATTTATGCCGACGGAAATACTAAAAAAGGGTAATAGGAAAAGCAAAGTTAAGATTTAATATTTTTTATGAATGTCAGATAATAACGTTGAATGAGAGAGGGCCTAGTCAGATTATTGTCATTCCTACTGAGAAAAGAATTTTTTTTGGTGTCATGGAGAAAAGAATTTTTGACGATTTTGGGATGAAATAAAAGTGGCAAGTATAATATATATATTATATATAAATAATAATATAAGTAATAGATAACCGTGATTATGATTTATTTGGCGTTCTGGGAATTTTGAAGAATGACAGTAATTCCTAAGGGCAGCGTCCCTGCAGTGGCTAATAGCACGAGAACAAGGCAGAGTTAAACCAAAGGTATACGTAGGTTTAGTTGATGTAAAGATCATGGGTGCAACGCCTCATGCCAGAGAGAAATTAACTTGCGCTTTGCACACTCCGAGAGAGACTCTTTCCACGGAAACTGTAGTCATTCCATGGGAAATCATAGAAGTCGGACCGTAAGTCCGACCCGTTAGCAGAACCTGAAGTGCCAAAAACGTTTTCTCTGCCGTAGTCGGGGGTCTTTCCTGCGGACGACTTGAAGAGATAGAACAGAAAACAG
>JABUQX010059085.1:0-15044 GCA_015478945.1 Trachelipus rathkii | reverse complement strand
CCGAATGGGGCCTTTCCTCTCCTCCGTTGTTGGTTGTGAGAGAGTACCCCAATATAAAAAAACAGAAAACTAGGGTCACGAGACCCATTAAAAAACAAGAAACTGAAAAAAATAAAGAGCAGCTTCAGGGGTCAGGGACCTCCAATATAAGAACCATCAATGGGGTCAAAAACCCAATATGGAGAACATGTAAATGGGGTTAGGAACCTAATATGTCAAGAGAAAAGAAACAGAAGGCCTAAATTTAAGACCGAAAGCACTAAAATCCATCGAGTTTGCAGTGCCCACTTATAACTTTAAAAAAGTAATATATATAATATATATATATATATATATATATATATTTATATAAAAATTATATATATATATATATATATATCCCAATGTATCTGGCAACTGCATTAAGAACAAGCAACTAGTGTCACGTGATAACAACGTAAAGAAAAAGAAACTGACAATATGTAAAGCAAGTAACTGGGTTCAAGTGACCCCAATATAAAGAAAAAGCAACTGGGTTTACGTGACCCCATTATAAAGAACAAGCAACTGCGGTTACGTAACCCTATTATAAAGAACAAACAATGGGGTCAAGTGACCCCAATGTAAAGTGAACAAGAAGGACTGGACAATATAAAGAAACAGCAGCAGCTGGGGTCACTGTGACCCCAATATAAGGACCAGCAATGGGGTATCTAACCCAATATAAAGGAATAAGAACTGGGTAACGACACCCCCGATGACCCCATATAAAACAGGAAACTTAGGGTCACGCGACCCCAATATTAAAAACAGAAACTGAAAATGAAAGAGTAAGAGCATAGGGGTTTCAGGTGACATCATATAAAGAACACAACTGGGGTTCAAATAACCCCAATAGGAAAGAACATGTAAAATGGGGTTACGTAACCCCAATATCAAGAACAAGAAACAGAAGAAGCCTAATTTAAAGACCCAAAAAGTACTAAATCTATCGAGTTTGCAGTGCCCACTTATAAAAATTATATATATATATATATATATATATATATATATATATATATATATATATATATATATATATATATATATATATATATATATATATATATTATATATTATAAATCAAAAATAAATAGTCAACTGCATTAAGAACAAGCAGAACTTAGTGTACGTGATGAACAACGTAAAGAAAAAGAAGAACTGACAATATGTAAAGCAAGTAACTGGGTTCAAGTGACCCCAATATAAAGAAAAAGCAACTGGGTTTACGTGACCCCATTATAAAGAACAAGCAACTGCGGTTACGTAACCCTATTATAAAGAACAAACAATGGGGTCAAGTGACCCCAATGTAAAGAACAAGAAACTGACAATATAAAGAACAAGCAGCTGGGGTCACTTGACCCCAATATAAAGAACCAGAACTGGGGTCAACCTACCCAATTAAGACAGGAACTGGGTAACGTGACCCCATATAAAAAACAGGAAAACTAGGGTCACGAGACCCGCAATTATAAAAACAAGAAACTGAAAAAATAAAGAGCAGGCTTCTGGGGTCAGGTGACCTCATATAAAGAACCATAACTTGGGGTCAAAATAAACCCCCAATATGAGAACATAGTAAATGGGGTTACGTACCCAATATCAGAACAAGAAACAGAAGAAAGCCTGATGGTAAAAGACCGAAGCATAAATGGCCATCGAGTGGTGAGCAGTGCCACTTATAATAATGTATATATTAGTATATATAAGATATTATAGATATTATATATATATATACATATATATATATTACTATATATATATATATTATATATATATATATATTATTATATATTTATTATATATATATATACTTATATAGATTATATCCCAATGTATCTGGCAACTGCCTTAAGAACAAGCAACAAGTGTTACGTGATAACAATGTAAAGAAAAGAAACTGACAATATGTTAAAGCAAGTAAACTGAGGCGTTCAAAGTGACCCGAAATATAAAGGAAAAGCCAGACTGGGTTTACGTGACCCATGTATAAAGAAACAAGCAACTGCGGTTAGTAGACCCTATTATTAAGAACAAACATGGGTCAAGTGACCCATGTAAAGAACAGAACTGACGAATAATTAAAGAACAAGCAGCTGGGGTCACTTGACCCAATATAAAAGAACCAGCAACCTGGGGTTAACCTAACCGCCAATATAAAGATAAGAAACTGGGGGGTGAACGTGGGACCCAATAAAAAACATAGCAACTTAGGTACGTAAAGACACCCAAGATAAAAACCAAGAACTGAAAAATAAAGAACAAGAGCTTGGGGTCGAGGTGACCTCAATTATTAAAGCAGCCATTCAACTGGGGTCAAATAACACCCATATTGAAGAACAGTGTAAATTGGGGATTACGTAACCTAATATCGAAGAACAGAGCACAGAAGAACCTATTTAAAGCAACCGAAAAGATACTAATCCATCGAGTGTAGCTTGGCCCCATTATAAAGAATTATATATTGATATATTAATAGTATATATATATATAAATATATATAATATTATATATATTGTATATATATATATATATATTATATATATATTATTATATATATAGGATATATATTAATAATATTTATATATATATTATATCCAATGTATCTGGAACTGCATTAGAGACAAGAACTAGTGGGCACGTTAGATAACAAACGTAAAGAAAAGAAAATGACAATATGTAAAGCAGCAAGTAACTGGGTTCAAGTGACCCCAATATAAAGAAAAGAGCAACTGGGGTTACGTGACCTCATTATAAAGAACAGCAACTGCGGTTACGGTAACCCTTTATAAAGAACAAACAATGGGGTCAAGTGACCCATGTAAAAGAAACAAGAAACTGCAAATATAAAGAACAAGCAGCTGGGAGTCACTTAGACCCATATAAAGAAAACAGCAGACTGGGGTCACTACAACCCCCAATGATAAGAGAACAAGCCAACTAGGGTAACGTGACCCCAATATAAAAACAGGAAACTAGGGTCACGAGACCCATGTATAAAAAACGCAAGGAACTTGGAAAAATAAAGAAAGTAAGCAGCTGGGGGTCAGGTGAAGCTCAATATAAGACCATCAACTGGGGTCAATACCCCAATGAAGAACATGTAAATGGGGTTACGTAACCCAATACAAAGAAACAAGAAACAGTAAGAAGTCCTAATTTAATGACCCAAAAGTACTAAAGTCTATCGAGGTGGTTGCCAGTGCCCGACTTATGAACAATTATATATGATAGTAATTATATATATATATATATAATATATATATATGTATATATATATATATATATTATAGAGATATATATAGTATATTATATATATAGTATTATATATATATATATATATATATATATTATATCATAATAGTATATATATATCTGCAAACTGTTATCTGGCAACTGCATTAGAAGAAAAGCAACTAGTGGTCACGTTGATACAACGTAAAGAAAAGAAACTTGAAATATTGTAAGCAAGTAACATGGGTTCAAAGTTGACCCCAATAAAGAAAAGCGAAACTGGGGTTTACGTGAACCCCATTATAGAAGAACAAGCAACTGCGGGATTACGTAACCCTATTATAAAGAACAAACAATGGGGTCAAGTGACCCCAATGTAAAGAAACAGAAGGAAACTGACAGTATAAGAACAATCAGCTGGGGTCAATTGACCCAATATAAAGAACCAGCAACTGGGTCACCTACCCCAATATAAAGAAACAGCAACTGGGGTTACCGTGACCCCAATATAAAGAACAAAAAACTAGGGAAACGAGACCCCAATATAAAAAACAAGAAACTGAAAAAATAAAGAGCAGGCTTCTGGGGTCAGGTT
The DNA here is from genome assembly GCA_015478945.1 of Trachelipus rathkii. Lineage (NCBI taxonomy): Eukaryota > Metazoa > Arthropoda > Malacostraca > Isopoda > Trachelipodidae > Trachelipus > Trachelipus rathkii. Next base: position 11,194 of record JABUQX010059085.1, on the reverse strand, counting down.
GACCTCAATATAAAGAACCATCAACTGGGGTCAAATAACCCCAATATGAAGAAAAAGCAACTGGGGTTACGTAACCCCAATATCAAGAACAAGAAACAGAAGAAGCCTAATTTAAAGACCCGAAAAGCACTAAATCCATCGAGTTTGCAGTGCCCACTTATAAAAATTATAATATATATAAATATATATATATATATATATATATATATATATATATATATATATATATATATATATATATTCTATATATTTTTCATATACATATCTATCTGAAAACTGCATTAAGAAAATGCAACAAGTGTCACGTGATAACAACGTAAAGAAAAAGAAACTGACATTATGTAAAGCAAGTAACTGGGTTCACGTGACCTAAATATAAAGAAAAAGCAACTGGGGTTACGTGACCCCATTATAAAGAACAAGCAACTGGGGTTACGTGACCCTATTATAAGAACAAACAATGGGTCAAGTGACCCCAATGTAAAGAACAAGAAACTGACAATATAAAGAACAAGCAGCTGGGGTCACTTGACCCCAATATAAAGACGCGGCAACTGGGGTAACCTAACCCCAATATAAAGAACAAGCAACTGGGGTAACGTGACTCCAATATTAAAAAACAGGCAACTAGGGTCACGAGACCCCAATGTGAACAAGAAGAAACTGAAAAAATAAAGAACAAGCAGTGGGGGTCAGGTGACCTCAATATAAAGAACCATCAACTGGGGTCAAATAACCCCAATAGGAAGAACAAGTAAATGGGGTACGTAACCCCAATATAAAGAACAAGCAACAGAAGAAGCCTAATTTAATAAGGACCCGAAAAGTACTAAATCCATCGAAGTTAGCTGTGCCCACTTATAAAAAATTATATATGTATATAAATATATATAAAATTTTTAATATTTTTTTTTAATTTTAATTTAAACCTATATATATATAATATATATATATATATAATATATATATATATAATATATATTATATAATATATTATAGGATATATATTATATATATATTTCCCTAATGTATCATGGCAACTGCATTAAAAACAAGCAACTAGTGTCACGTGGTGAAAACAACGTAAAGAAAAAGAAACTGACAATATGTAAAGCAAGTAACTGGGTTCAAGTGACCCCAATATAAAGAAAAAGCAACTGGGTTTACGTGACCCCATTATAAAGAACAAGCAACTGCGGTTACGTAACCCTATATAAAGAACAAACAATGGGGTCAAGTGACTCAAATGTAAAGAACAAGAAACTGACAATATAAAAGAACAAGCAGCTGGGGCTCACTTGACCCCAATATAAAGAACCAGCAACTGGGGTCATCTAACCCCAATATAAAGAACAAGCAACTAGGGTAACGTGACCCCAATATAAAAAACAGGAAACTAGGGTCACGAGACCCCAATATAAAAAACAAGAAACTGAAAAAATAAAGAGTAAGCAGCTGGGGTCAGGTGACCTCAATATAAAGAACCATCAACCTGGGGTCAAATAACCCCAATATGAAGAACATGTAAATGGGGTTACGTAACCCCAATATCAAGAAAAGAAACAGAAGAAGCCTAATTTAAAGACCCAAAAAATACTAATCTATCGAGTTTGCAGTGCCCACCTATAAAAAATATATATATATAAAATATATATATATATATATATATATATATATATATATATATATATATATATATATATATATATATATATATATATATATATATATATATATATCTCCCAATGTATCTGGCAACTGCATTAAGAACAAGCAACTAGTGTCACGTGATAACAACGTAAAGAAAAAGAAACTGACAATATGTAAAGCAAGTAACTGGGTTCAAGTGACCCCATATAAGAAAAAGCAACTGGGTTTTACGTGACCCCATTATAAGAAACAAGCAACTGCGGTTACGTAACCCTATTATAAAGAACAAACAATGGGGTCAAGTGACCCCAATGTAAAGAACAAGAAACTGACAATATAAAGAACAAGCAGCTGGGGTCACTTGACCCCAATATAAAGAACCAGAAACTGGGGTCACCTAACCCCAATATAAAGAACAAGCAACTGGGGTAACGTGACCCTAATATAGAAAACAGACAACTAGGGTCACGAGACCCCAATATAAAAAACAAGAAACTGAAAAAATAAAGAGCAGGCTTCTGGGGTCAGGTGACCTCAATATAAAGAACCATCAACTGGGGTCAAATAACCCCAATATGAAGAACATGTAAATGGGGTTACGTAACCCCAATATCAAGAACAAGAAACAGAAGAAGCCTAATTTAAAGACCCAAAAAGTACTAAATCTATCGAGTTTGCAGTGGCCCCACTTATAAAAAACTATATATAATATATATATAGATGTATCCATATAATAAAAAATATATATATATATATATATATATATATATATATATATATATATATATATATATATATATATATATATTATATATATGATCCAAATGTATCTTGGCAACTGCATTAAGAACAAGAAACTAGTGTCACGTGATAACAACGTAAAGAAAAGAAACTGACAATATGTAAAGCAAGAAACTGGGTTCAAGTGACCCCAATATAAAGAAAAAGCAACTGGGTTTACGTGACCCCATTATAAAGAACAAGCAACTGCGGTTACGTAACCCTATTATAAAGAACAAACAATGGGGTCAAGTGACCCCAATGTAAAGAACAAGAAACTGACAATATAAAGAACAAGCAGCTGGGGTCACTTGACCCCCAATATTAAGGAACCAGGCAACTGGGGTCACCTAACCCCAATATAAACAAGCAACGGGGGTAACGTGACCCCAATATAGAAACACAGGCAACTAGGGTCACGAGACCCCAATATAAAAAACAAGAAACTGAAAAAAAATTAAAGAACAAGCAGCTGGGTCAGGCTGACCTCAATATAAAGAAACCTCAACTGGGGTTCAATAACCCCAATAGGAAGAACATGTAAATGGGGTTACGTAACCCTAATATCAAGAACAAGCAACAGAAAAAGCCTAATTTAAAGACCCGAAAAGTACTAAATCCATCGAGTTAGCTGTGCCCACTTATAAAAATTATATATGATATATATTATATAATATATAAATATATATTATATATATATATATATATATATATATATATATATATATAATATAATATATTATAAATATATATATAATATATATTTTTTTTTTTTTTTTTCCCCCCCCCCCAAAAAAAATTGTATCTGGCAACTGCATTTAAGAACAAGCAACAAGTGTCACGTGATAACAACGTAAAGAAAAAGAAACTGACAATATGGAAAGCAAGTAACTGGGTTCAAGTGACCCCAAATATAAAAAGAAAAAGCAACTGGGTTTACGTGACCCCATTATAAAGAACAAGCAACTGCGGTTACGTAACCCTATTATAAAGAACAAAATGCGGGTCAAGTGAACCCCAAGTAAAGAACAAGGAAACTGACAATATAAAGAAACAAGCCCAAGCTGGGGTCACTTGACCCCAATATAAAGAACCAGCAACTGGGTCACCTAACCCCAATATAAAGAAAACAAGGGCAACTGGGGTAACTGACCCCCAATTATAAAGAACAAGCAACTTGGGTCACGAGACCCCAATATAAAAAAAACAAGAAACTGAAAAAATATAAGAGCAGCGCTTCTGGGTCAGGTGACTCAATTAATAAAGAAACCATCAACTGGGGTCAAATAACCCCAATATGAAGAACATGTAAATGGGGTTACGTAACCCCAATATCAAGAACAAGAAACAGAAGAAGCCTAATTTAAAGACCCGAAAAGCACTAAATCCATCGAGTTTGCAGATATATATATATATATATATATATATATATATATATATATATATATATATATATATATATATATATATATATATATATATATATATATATATATATATATTATATCTTCAATGTATCTCTCGCAACATGCATAAAAAACAAGCAACTAGTGTCACGTGATAACAACGTAAAGAAAAAGAAACTGACAATATGTAAAGCAAGTAACTGGGTTCAAGTGACCCCAATATAAAGAAAAAGCAACTGGGTTTACGTGACCCCATTATAAAGAACAAGCAACTGCGGTTACGTAACCCTATTATAAAGAACAAACAATGGGGTCAAGTGACCCCAATGTAAAGAACAAGAAACTGACAATATAAAGAACAAGCAGCTGGGGTCACTTGACCCCAATATAAAGAACCAGCAACTGGGGTCACCTAACCCCAATATAAAGAATAAGCAACTGGGGTAACGTGACCCCAATATAAAAAACAGGCAACTAGGGTCACGAGACCCCAATATAAAAAACAAGAAACTGAAAAAATAAAGAACAAGCAGCTGGGGTCAGGTGACCTCAATATAAAGAACCATCAACTGGGGTCAAATAACCCCAATATGAAGAACATGTAAATGGGGTTACGTAACCCCAATATCAAGAACAAGCAACAGAAGAAGCCTAATTTAAAGACCCGAAAAGTACTAAATCCATCGAGTTAGCTGTGCCCACACCTTATTTAAAAAATTATATATATTGTATATTATAATATATATATATATTTATATATATTAAATATAATAATATATATAATATATAATATATATATTATATATATATATATATATATATATATACTATATCTATATATATATATCCCAATGTATCTGGAACTTCATTAAGAACAAGCAACTAGTGTCACGTGATAACAACGTAAAGAAAAAGAAACTGACAATATGTAAAGCAAGTAACTGGGTTCAAGTGACCCCAATATAAAGCAAAAGCAACCGGGTTACGTGACCCCATTATAAAGAACAAGCAACTTGCGGTACGTAACCCTATCTATAAAGAACAAACAACATGGGGTCAAAGTGAAAACTCAATGTAAAGAACACAGAAAACTGACATATAAAAACAAGCAGCTGGGGGTCACGTTACACCCAAATATAAAGAACCAGCAAACTGGGGTCACTAACCTCCAATAAAAGAAGCTAAGCAACTGGGGTAACGTGACCCCAATATAAAAAACAGGAAACTAGGGTCACGAGACCCCAATATAAAAAACAAGAAACTGAAAAAATAAAGAGTAAGCAGCTGGGGTCAGGTGACCTCAATATAAAGAACCATCAACTGGGGTCAAATAACCCCAATATGAAGAACATGTAAATGGGGTTACGTAACCCCAATACAAGAACAAGAAACAGGAAGAAGCCTGGTTAATTTAAAGACCAAAAGTACTAAATCTATCGGAGTTTGCAAGTGCCCACTTAAAAATATATAATATATATAATAATGATAATAATATAGTCATATAATATATATATATAATATATATATATATATATTATTATATATTATAATATATTATATATATATATATATATATCTCCAAATGTATCTGGCAACTGCATTAAGAACAAGCAACTAGTGTCACGTGATAACAACGTAAAGAAAAAGAAACTGACAATATGTAAAGCAAGTAACTGGGTTCAAGTGACCCCAATATAAAGAAAAAGCAACTGGGTTTACGTGACCCCATTATAAAGAACAAGCAACTGCGGTTACGTAACCCTATTATAAAGAACAAACAATGGGGTCAAGTGACCCCAATGTAAAGAACAAGAAACTGACAATATAAAGAACAAGCAGCTGGGGTCACTTGACCCCAATATAAGAACCAGCAACTGGGGTCACCTAACCCCAATATAAAGAACAAGCAACTGGGGTAACGTGACCCCAATATAAAAAACAGAAAATACTAGGGTACTAAGACCCCAATATTAAAAAAAACAAGAAACTGAAAAAATAAAGAGCAGGCTTCTGGGGTCAGGTGACCTCAATATAAAGAACCATCAACTGGGGTCAAATAACCCCAATATGAAGAACATGTAAATGGGGTTACGTAACCCCAATATCAAGAACAAGAAACAGAAGAAGCCTAATTTAAAGACCCGAAAAGCACTAAATCCATCGAGTTTGCAGTGCCCACTTATAAAAATTATATATATATATATATATATATATATATATATTATAGTATAAAGATATATATTATATATATATATATATATATATATATATAATATATAATATATATATATAGTATATAGTATATATATATATGCCCATTGGATCTTGGCAACTGCCATGTAAAGAACAAGCACACTAGGGTCAACGTGATAAACAGACGTAACAGAAAAAGAAACTGACCAATATGTAAAAGCAAGATTAACTGGGTTTCAAGTGACCCCAAATATAAAGAAAAAGCAACTGGGTTTACGTGACCCCATTATTAAAGAAACAAGCAACTTGGCGGTTACGTAACCCTATTATAAAGAACAAACAATGGGGTCAAGTGACCCCAATGTAAAGAACAAGAAAACTGCAATATTAAAGAACAATGCAGCTGGTCACGTAACCCCAATATAAAAAACCAGCAACTGGGGTCACACTAACCCCAATATAAAGAAATAAGCAACTGGTCAGGGTAACGTGACCCCAAATATAAAACAGAGCAACTAGTGGTCACGAGAACCCCATATTAAAAAACAAGAAAATGAAAAAAATAAAGAACAAGCAGCTGGGGTCAGGTTGACCTCAATACCTAAGAAACCATCAAACTGGGGTCAAATAACCCACAATATGAAGAACATAGTAAATGGGGTGGGTTACGTAACCCTAAATATTCAAGAACAAGCATAACAAAGAAGCCTAATTTAAGACCGAAAAAGTAACTAAATCCATCGAGTTAGCTGTGCCCACTTATAAAAATTATATATATGTATATACTAGTATATATACTTATATATATATATATACTACATATATATATATATAATATATATATATATATATAATATATATATATATTACTATATAGATATATATATATATATATACTATCCCAATTGTACTGGCAATTGCATTAAGAACAAGCAACTAGTGTTACGTGAAAACAACGTAAAGAAAAAGAAACTGACAATATGTAAAGCAAGAGTAACTGGGTTCAAATGACCCAAATATAAAGAAAAAGCAACTGGGTTACGTGACCCCGATATATTAAAGAACAAGGCAACTGCGGATTAACGTGACCCTATTATAAAGAACAAACAATGGGGTCCAGTGACCCCAATGTAAAGAACAAGAAACTGACCCATTATAAAGAACAAGCAGCTGGGGTCACTGACCCCAATATAAAAGAACCAGCAACTGGGGGTCATCTAAAACCCCAAATAAAGAACAAGACAACTAGGGTAACGTGACCCCAATATAAAAAACAGGAAACTAGGGCCACGAGACCCCAATATAAAAAACAAGAAACTGAAAAAATAAAGAGTAAGCAGCTGGGGTCAGGTGACCTAAATATAAAAGAACCATCAATGGGGTCAAATAACCCCAATATGAAAAACATTGTAAATGGGGTTACGTACCCCATTATTCAAGAACAAGGTAAACAGCAAGAGCCTTAATTTAAAGACCCCAAAAAAGTACTAATCTATCGACGTTGCAGTTGCCCACTTATAAAAATAATATATATATATTAAATATATATATAATATATATATATATATATTATATACTAATATATTATATATATATATAATATATATATATATATATTATATATATAGTATATATATATAATATCTCCAAATGTATCTGGCAACTGCATTAAGAGCAAGCAACTAGTGTCACGTGATAACAACGTAAAGAAAAAGAAACTGACAATATGTAAAGCAAGTAACTGGGTTCAAGTGACCCCAATATAAAGAAAAAGCAACTGGGTTTACGTGACCCCATTATAAAGAACAAGCAACTGGGGTTACGTAACCCCATTATAAAGAACAAACAATGGGGTCAAGTGACCCCAATGTAAAGAACAAGAAACTGACAATATAAAGAACAAGCAGCTGGGGTCACTTGGCCCAATATAAAGAACCAGCAACTTGGGTTCACCTAACCCCAATATAAAGAACAAGCAACTGGGGTAACGTGACCCCAATATAAAAAACAGAAAACTAGGGTCACGAGACCCCAATATAAAAAACAAGAAACTGAAAAAATAAAGAGCAGGCTTCTGGGGTCAGGTGACCTCAATATAAAGAACCATCAACTGGGGTCAAATAACCCCAATATGAAGAACATGTAAATGGGGTTACGTAACCCTAATATCAAGAACAAGAAACAGAAGAAGCCTAATTTAAAGACCCGAAAAGCACTAAATCCATCGAGTTTGCAGTGCCCACTTATAAAAATTATATATATATAAGTATGATACCACACTATATATATAATATATATATATAATATATATTATATATATTAATATATATATAGTATATATATCTACCAATGTATCTGGCAACTGCACTAAGAACAAGCAACTAGTGTTGCTCACTGTAACAACGTAACAGAAAAAGAAACTGACAATAGGTGTAAAGCAAGTAACTGGGTTCAAGTGACCCCCAATATAAAGAAAAAGCAACTTGGGTTTACGTGACCCCATTATAAAAAACTAGACAACTCTGTCGGTTACGTAACACCTGATTTATAAAGGAACAAAACAATGGGCGTCAAGTGACCCCAATGTTAAGAACAAAAAACTGACAATATAAAGAACAAGCAGCTGGGGTCACTTGACCCCAATATAAAGAACCAGCAACTGGGGTCACCCAACCCCAATATAAGAATAAGCAACTAGGGTAACCGCTGACCCCAATATTAAAAAACAGGAAACTAGGTCACCGAGACCCAATATAAAAAACAAGAAAACTGAAAAACATAAAGAGTAAGGCAGCTGGGTCAGGTGGACCTCAATATAAAGAGGCCATCAACTGGTGGTTCATAGACTCCCTAAATATGAAGAACATGGTAAAATGGGGTTTACGTAACCCCAATCATCAAGAACAAGAAACAGAAGAAGCCTAATTAAAAGACCCAAAAAGTACTAAATCTATCGAGTTTGCAGGAATATATTTATAAAAATAATATATATATATTATATATATATATATATATATATATATAATAATATATACTTAATTATATATATATATATATATATATACTATATATATATATATCTCCAAATGTATCTGGCATCTGCATTAAGAACAAGCAACTAGTGTCACGTTATAACAATGTAAAGAAAAAGAAACAACTGACAATATGTAAAGCAAGTAACTGGGTTCAAGTGACCCCAATATAAAGAAAAGCAACTGGGTTTACGTGGACCCCATTATAAAGAACAAGCAAACTGACGGTTACGTACTATTATAAGAAACAAACAAGGGTATCAATGACCCCAAAGTAAGACAAGAATACTGACAATAGTAAAGAACAAAGCAAAGCTTGGGGTCACTTGAACCCAATATAAAGATACCAGCAACTGGGGTCACCTAACCCCAATATAAAAGAACAAGCAACTGGAGGTAACGTGACCCCATATTAATAAAACCAGAAAACAGAGTAACACGAGACCCCAATATAAAAAACAAGAAACTGAAAAAATAAAGAGCAGGGCTTCTGGGGGTCAGGTGACCCTCAATATTAAGAGCCATCAACTGAGGGTCAAATAACCCCAATTATTGAAGAACATGTAAATTGGGGTTACGTAACCCAATAATCAAAGAACAAGAGAAACAGAAGGAAGCCTTAATATTAAAGACCCAGAAAAGCACTAAATCCATCGAGTTTGCAGTGCCCACTTAAAATGATATATATGTATATATACTATATATATAATATATATATATATATATATATATATTATATATATATATATATAAGTATATATAATATATATATATATTATATATATATAATATATATACCCAATGTATCTGGCAACTGCATTAAGAACAAGCAACTAGTTGTCAATGTTGATAAAACTAATAGAAAAGGAACTGACAATATGTTAAAGGCAAGTAACTCGGGTTCAAGTGACCCAATATAAAGAAAAGCAAACGGGTTTACGTGACCCCATTATAAAGAAAAAGCAACTGGGGTTACGTAACCCCATTATAAAGAACAAACAATGGGGTCAAGTGACCCCAATGTAAAGAACACAAGAAACTGAAAAAATAAAGAACAAGCAGCTGGGGTCACTGTGACATCCCATGATAAGAACAGCAACTGGGTTCACTAACCCCAATATAAAGTAACAAGCAACTAGGTAACGTGACCCAGATTATAAAAAACGGAATACCTAGCGGTCACGAGACCCAATATAAAAAACAAGACAAACTGAAACAATAAAGAGTAAAGCAAGCTAGGGGTCAGTAGGCGTGACCTTCAATATTAAAGAACCACAACTGGGGTCAAATAACCCCAAAATGAAGAACAAGTAAAATGGGGTCACGTAACCCCAATATCAAGAACAAGAAACAGAAGAAGCCTAAATTTAAAGACCCAAAAAGTACTAAATCTATCGAGTTTGCAGTGCCCACTTTAAAAACTTATATAATATATATAGTATATTATATAATTATATATATATATATATAAATGTATATATATATATATATATATATATATAGTATATATATAATATATATTATAATATCATCCAAATGTATCTGGCAAACTGCATTAGAACAAGCAACTAGTGTCACGTGATAACAACGTAAAGAAAAAGAAACTGACAATATGTAAAGGCAAGTAACTGGGTTCAAGTGACCCCAATTATAAAGAAGCAACTGGGTTAAGTGACCCAATTATAAGAACAAGCAAACTGCGGTACGTAACCTATTATGAAAGAACAAACAATGGGGTCAAGTGACCCCAATGTAAAGAACAAGAAACATGACATATAAAGAACAAGCAAGCTGGGGTCACTTCACCCCAATATAAAAAACCAGCCAACTGGAGGTCACCTAACCCCAAGTATAAAGAACAAAAGCAACTGGGTAACGTGGACCCCAATAGTAAAAAACAGAAAACTAGGTCACGAGACCCCCAATAGTAAAAAACAAGGAAACTAGAAAAAAAAAGAGCAGGCATCTGGGGTCAGGTGACCTCATATAAAGAACATCACTGGGGTCAAAAACCCCAATTAATTGTAAAGAACATGAAATGGGGTTACGATAACCCCAATATCAAAAGAACAGAAACAGAAGAAGCTCCGAATTATAAAGACCCGAAAAGGCACTAAATCACGAGTTTGCAGT
>JABUQX010059084.1:0-50975 GCA_015478945.1 Trachelipus rathkii | reverse complement strand
ACCATAAGGATCTAACGCTAGTTTAATAGAAATTACTGCTAAAATGATCAAGACCTCTAAGTAATATATATATATAGATATACATATATTATATATATATAAATATAATAATATAACAAAAATATATAAGTATAATATAAATTATAATATATATATACATATATTATAAACACATATATATAATATATATATATATATAAACATATAGATAGTTAAATAAATATATAATAAATATATAATATATTATATATATTATATATATATATATAATATAAAATTATATAATATATATAAATAATATAATAGAATTATAATATAAATAACTTATTTCACATATGGTATAGTAAGAATTTAATAGAGTTTTGCAAGAAGGAAGCTTGGAAAAGACCATTCGGTTTTATTGCTAATAAATAAAAATCTACAGTCCATATAGTAGGCAAATATAAAGCCTATTTAAGTCAATCAAAATCTACTTCCCTAAACAAAATTTTTCTCTTAAATAAAAAAATGATATAAACCCAAATAACAATACAACTCGAAAAGCTCATAAGAAAAATTTCATTGAGTCCAATTCAATAAACTAACCTTGAAAAAAAATCAAAAAATACATTTAATAAATTGAATGTTCACTGATTCTAAATTCAAGCTTTGAAAGAAACTTCCCTTATACCAGAAAATGCGATTTAAATTTAGCCTAATAAATGCTATCCATCGGAAAAAATACTGAAAAAGGGGATCGTGTAGGGAAAAATTATTCATAGTTGTGAAGGTCCAGGTACGAAAGTACCAAAAAAAGATTAAGATTTAAAAGAAGTTACTCAGTTCTTGCAAATTACCATGATATAAATTATTTAAAATATTTAAAAAAATACGAAAGGGAGGAAAATTCAGCGAATGACTTCATTAGCAAAAAGAAAGCCTAAAAGACAAATCGAGTGAAAAAATTGCCGTTAGATCCTATAATGAACCAGAGCAGCGAGATACGTTAGAAAAAAGACGCGAGTGAATTGACGCTAGATCCTTAATAAACCAGAGTTACTGTTGAGAAAGACGCGAAATTAGTCACAGGAGTTATGGGAATAAATGAAATCAAGAATCGGAATGGGTTTACCATCAAAAAACTGCACAAATTTCAAAAAAATAATAAACTGTCAGACGAACATAACTAAAAATACCCACAAATCCAGAACTCCTTCCAGTACCACTGCCTTCAAATTCTCGCTCAGACTTAACTAAATCACATAGAGAGAAATGATGTCTGTTATCATTTTCAACAAGGTCGTACATGTCGACCTCTCCCAAGAAATAACATCTCATCACTTTATTACCACAGATAGATACCAATTTCATCCCTCCGCCACAAGCAACCCCTAAAACAATCCACCATTTTCCCCTAACAAAACACTCAAAATATTAGGAGTAACCTCCGACACCCACTTCACCTTTACGCCTCACATTCAAAACAAATTATTAATTACCTGGGAAAAAAATTTAAATGTCCCTGCATCAACACAATTTCGATAATGAAAACAACCACACTGTTAACAACATAAAACAATTCTCAAGAAACTACAAATCAACTATTACCAACAGTCTGTCCTCTAACCTCCTCTCACGCAACGATACCTCAACAACCGCCAACAAGTAAGCCTCATAAAACACCACCTTTCCAAAAAATATCCCCTACACAAACAAGCACCACTCTCCCAGAAAGATGAAAAATGAAAATCCCCTTCAGATAAAGATGCCGGAACATCATACGGAATCTTCAAGTAATACAAACATAGGTTTCGACCTCAAGAAACTCCTTCTCCACTCTGCCGAAGATACTTAACAGAGCCTGAAACTGAGCAAATTTTTCTATTAAGGTGACCCCCATTCACACTCCCTCAGAAATAAAATATAAGTTCCTGTAGCGAACTAGTTGTAATTCTTGCAGTCAGTTTGTTTATAAATTCAAGATCTTTATCCGTTTATTACTTTGATTCGCACTTTTAAAAACATTTTTTTCGCAAACGCTATATCGTTTTAAATAGGTTGAACAGAATCGGAATAGGATGGCTCCGAGGACGTCCATTCTCTTAATTTTACCGTTTTTGAGTGTGTGGCTATGGCTCAGCGATTCCATGAAGCAGCTGTTGGGCCCAGATATAAAATGGAGTAGAGCATTTTTTGTTAAGTTTGGGCTATGGAAGGAGAGTAGTCTATTTTGTCCGTCCTATGAAAAATGTTTCTGTTTCTGGGTTAATAGCTGGTCAAGTCGTTATCAATCATTGTGCGTCTATAGCCAAGAGTATTGTTCCTGTCCTGTGAGTGCTTTCCGTGTTCGTATGTAAATCCAATTATTACAAGTTTTGACGAGTGTAAGATATGTTTAAAATTAGAAGCTGAGTTGTAGATTGTTGAATTAGGAGGAAATAAAAATTTTGAAAAACCGTTGTTACATGGATATTTAAAATTCAAAGTTAGTTTGGAATTTTTGTAAGTGATTGATTTTCTTCCGTAAAAAATTAGTTGCACAAAGAGAACCCACGAGGAAGATATGGGCGCAAATCATGAAGACAAGGAGGTTGGATTTTTTCTAGGCTTTATAAATTTATGTATTGATGATGTTTTTCCATTGCGAGGATATAGTTGAGAGCCTTGAAGTGAAATTCTGCCAGTTTGCTTTTTTGTAATGTGTGAAAGTTAAAGTTATTTTGGGTTTGACTCTTATTTATTCTTGATAAGATAATATTATTGGGACGTGGTCTGATGAGATTCAATTGTCTGCTGTTTTCAATACAATCTATCTAAGAGAGAACAGAATGTTATAATATATATACTTCTAACCTATATATTATATATATACTAATAAACATTACATTATAATATTACTATATATACTTGTCATATATATTATTACCCTACTATTATATAAATCTTTACAGGTCACACTACCCACTCACGCAGAGCCCCTCCTATTCAAGGAGGTGTGTTTACATTGCGCTCAGAATCCAGGAAGTCAACAACTAATATTACAATTTACTACGCAGCATTCTCTCCAATGAGCACCAGACGCAGGCTTTTAAAGTGGGAGATTAAATTCATTCAGGAAACACACCGAAGACTGTGGATACGAGAGTTCCACCGAGATACAGATCCTCTCTGTGGGAAGGAAACAAGGAAGCACCCGCACAAACTAGGCCTGCTAGTCCTTTACCTACAATCGTAACACAACACGCTCATGTTCGCAGACACAGCACCCCTTAAGTTTTCCCGACGTCGTACTTAAATGTGCGAGGGGATACGCCAGGTAATAAGACTCCCTCGCAGCTACCGGCCGCTGCCGACCTATAGAAAAGCAGATCTTAAACCCAACATCGCCCATGCCCTGCCCCGTCGCCAATGATTAGAGCCGTTCAAGCGAACTGGAATAATCACCAGAACAGTTTATAAACCTTCTTGTGCTCGTTGACCGACCCCTACCCCAAAAAAGGCCGGTGATAAACCAAGCCCCCACAATATGAGCTGCCCAGTTACACCATACAAGGGCGGATAGGCCCTTGTTATAGCTGGAGCAATGAGAAGATGGTAAAAATTGTTCCTCGCAGTCGTCTAACCACAGACCACTCCAGTTTCTTTTGAGGCCAACCCTTAGCAGCCGTTGTGCAGTTGAGTTTCCAAAGACATTTTTTTGTTTATGTTTAACGGTCCAACTATCTCTCTGTTTATATTGTCAACCAGGTAGAGGACGATGAGAACCTCTTCGCTCCTCGTAATAGAGATAGAAATTTGGCAAGAGACTGATGAGTATTCTGCTTACACATAGGGCTCTTCTTTAAAGTAATTGCAATTTCACAAGGTTTCAGACGACGTCCCCCACCCGGAAAATTCCTATCCAGATCAGCCTCCGAGGAAATTGAATGCCTGCGAAAGCGATTAAGAGCGAGGAGGCAATTCTCGAAGTAAATGACACGGAGCAGGGAATTGAAATCGGTCAGCGAACGCCTATTTAAAACACTACGAGTCCATCTGGCATAACAAAGCTTGATATAGGTGAAGAACTAATAGAGAGAAGATTCATTAATGAAAAGTAGATATACAGTAGGGATAACGACAATAACCCTGCAGGAACACCCTGCTATGACAGAGACTATGGAAGAAGTACAGTCGCTCCTCTCGCCCATCTCTAACAACAGTCCGATTATTGAGCACTTCTTGAAAGAAAAACGAGACTCATAAGAAGCATAACAGAGACACATGGAGGAACCCACTAAGGACGGGCAGCTTGGAGTCTTCTCACAGCTCCAGTGCATCCCGCGTGCCATACCTGGTTTGCTCGCTTAAATGCTTGATGATCGTCAAGCGTATCCACCGCAAGGTCTTCTCCCCGTAGCGTTTTCCTAAGGGCTCGCGTGTATAAATAAGCTAAAATCCAGTTTAAGATAGTGAACTCAGTATACTCTCCAGTCAGACCCCGATCCGTCGCCCGAATAGCTCTTTCACTGGCGACTTCTTCGGAAGAAGTGGACATGAGATTCCAGTATCGACTCTGAGAAATGAGCAGTTGTAGAAGAGTTTCTCAAAGTACACTAATCTTAGACCAGGTCAATACACAGTCAAGATCTACGCTATGGCTGGCTATCAGTTAGACAGATTCCTAGAGCGGCCTTCCCTTTTCTCGGAATAGGGTGTTTGGACATGCGGCCGTCGGCTCTCTCTTCCCAACTATTTGAGGGAAACAGTCGTTTAGGTACTTGAGATCATACTGAGAATATACGTCTCTCTTGATCATCCGTCTGGCCTGGGATCATGCTATACCATCGTCTCTTCAACATCACACGTCTCTCTATCCGGGCCTACCGCCTTCCCTTAAGGTTCGTAGATTTCAGGTAGCCCACTTGCACCCTCGACTTCGTCGAATTGCATATCACATGCTCGTCTGCGAAAGGCATAGGCCTACACCTCCTTGATGAGCGGAAGAAGGGACTGGCAGGATGAGTGAATGCCAGAATCTCGTCCAGGGGTCTTTAGCTATTTCGTAGGGCATCAAATAGTAGCGCCGAAGAGATTGCCCTTTTTTCAGTTGGAAGACTAGTTCTCTCTCAGCGAAAGAGATTAATGAAAAATGGAAAATGAGTTCAGGAAAGTACAGATTCTTACAGAAGTTTGTTTAGAGATGTCATTCTTTTCTGGCCAAGATGCGCCAGAAAGAGCTTGTCCATAGCGAGAAGCCAACGTCATCGTGTTAGCGCACCTTTTCGTTTGCATGAAAGCTCTTCCGCTTTTGCCTCCGTCGAAGAGTCTTCTTCGCTTTTTTCATCCTTGCAACCTGATTCCTAGTCAGCAATGAAAATTAGCCAGAGTGTAGGCAAGAATCGAATTTGTTCCACTCCCAATTTCCGGCACTGTCTGCTAGCTCCCTGAATGTGCACCGAGAACACAGTCACGTACTTCAACACCTATTGGATTATCAGACTGAGAAAGATTCAGTCGAAAATAGAACTCATGAACCTCCTTCTCTCCTATCCCTCTCTCTCTCACATCTGCTATCACTGCTCCCACACTCTCTCTTACTCTCTCTCTCTTCAGAGCAGTTATTATATAAATAGGTAAACTGTAGAAACCAAAATGCACAAAGTCAGAAGCCGCTTTATCATAAAAGTGCACAAAGAAAACTTAACTAAATCTCATTTTACAAGCCCAAATCCAATTCCAATACGTATTAACGTATATCGAGATCAAATCGCGAAATACTAAACCAATATAGGAGCAATACAGACTACATATCTATAATAGCATCACACTACGTGCACAATCTCACACAGAGACCTCTACATCGATTCTCATTCATTTAGCCGCAGAGCCCAATCGTACTGAGCAGCAGATACCCACACAAAAAGGATATACTGTGTAGGCCGCTCATCAAGCCAAACACGATATGCGCTAGATACCGATAAGACATATAGAGTATCTAGATAGTAATAGTATCGGAACACCCGACACAGTAGTGCAATGAACTAAATCAAATAAGAATAAACATAGAAAATATAAAAAAGCTTCAAACTATGTTCAACAAGAGAGTTAGAATAGTACAACAGTTACCGATAGGCATGAGCTAAAGTGGTGAATTTAAGAGAAAAGACTATTATGTATGAGTGAAAACTATAGGTTCAGAGGTAACCAAAATTGGTTATATATATTGAGATATCACCGAGCCTCGATTAAAGTTATAGTGTGGTCCATTCATTAAGTAACATTCACTCTACGCCTTATCTCTATAACGTACACTTAAACTCTATATGACAGATATGCGCGCCCTCACTATCAAATCCCGACTCCACTTCCCGCTACCCTCTCATATATCTATCTATAACTTTATATCCTTATCCTCTAGAGTATATCCGCGCAAATTCTCTAACAATTCTCCGCATCTCTCCAAACGAGTCCACAGCCCTATACTAAACTATGAAAACAAACACTATGGATCTAAGCTCTCTCTAAGCGTATACTACCTTCCAACAATATAAGTAAATCACTCAGTATATATTATATATATAATATTATTGATAGATTATATATATAATATATATAAATATTATATAGTTAATAATACAGTATTAACTCGTGAGAAAGTATATAAAGTAAGTATTATTCGAAAAAGGCGTGAAAATACTGCTCGTTAATGAGATACAGTAGACAGATAGCACAAGTAATTATTAGTTAGTATATGAGAAGAAAGGAAAATTGACCAGACAACCACAATATTTATCATTTTACAAATGATAATAAAAAAAATAGGGAGATTCTTAAAACCTAACATTACAGGTCCTCAGCGCACAATGCCTACACGGTCAAAGGATTCTCGAGATATACCAACCCACTATTACATGTATTGTATACCCAAATAAAGAAGTAAGATAATTTGTATTATTTATAATTAATAATAAGCAATAATTATAATCAAATCAAATAAAAAACATAACTAAACCAACAAAATAATGACTACCTGGCCAAATGTCAGATAACAATTTATAGTATGGAAACAAGTAAATATTAAGATCTTACAATAATTAAAATACGTAATAATAAATAATAATAATAATTACAGAGAGATCATAATAGAAAATAAATTCATTACTCTGCAATTGACTTTCATTATATCATATAAGTACATAATAAAAGTAATAACTAAGCAATAAATATTGTCGGTGAGGGTAGTTATGATAGTTCACTGACAAGATTTGTTTTTAAAGATTGGTATTCTCTATTCTGGATCAGAAATGACATACAGACGAGTTCTTATTTACCGCAGAGCGGTAATAGTATTTAAAGAACCTACAGGTTTGGAACGATCATGTCACTTCTTCTGCGCAAATCTGCCATTATATTTACACAATGAAAATGAAATACACACAAATCACCCGCACACCCAAACCAAAAAAAAAACCAACAAAGACAAACAGAAAAAAACAGGTTAAAATTATTCACACACTAAAAAAACCGTAAATGTAAAAGCTAATAAGAAATAAACCAGCGAATACTATTACTAATAAATAAATAAATATAGTAAAAATATGATATAAATTAATAAGTATAAATAAACTGTTTTATGAAGAAGCAAGTATACTACACCTCACAAATAATTACGAAATAAAAATAAATATTATATATACCAAAATATTAAATAAAATATATCTATGATTAATGTAAAATAATATAATTTAAACTAAAAATATCGAGTGTTGTGATTATAAAAACCACGTGAGTTTAAAAAAATATAAAAAAATAAGAAACACTATAAAAAAACATAATGATTAAAACTACAAATTTATCAAAGAAATGGTTAATTCCTTACTTATTATAAAGATACATATTCATAAACTACGTAATTATACTTTAAATACAAAATAAACTTAACTAATGCTGGCAGATTTGCTTCAATTCTAACGAATTTTACAAAATATGAAAAATTAAAATTACTATGATATCTATCTAATTAAAACAATAAATTTACTATTACTTTCTTAAATAGTAGAATCTTTATAAAAAGTTATAAATAACAATATTAAATACTAGTGAGAAGAGCTATACTAAATATTCGAATTACATAGATTACACTATCAGATAGGACATAAAATAACTATAAAAACATTACAACACACTAAATTATCGGTATAAACTCCAAGTTATAATGACATCAATAATCATATTCACCACACAGTCTAAAACTAACTATATATTAATATAAGTATTATATTATATTAATATAATAATGTATTTATATATATATATATATTATATAATATTAATATTATATATATATATATATAAATATATATATATATATATAATAATAATATATACTATTGATAATATATTATATAAATTAATATATATAATATATATATATCGATATAATATATATATATAATATTATATTATATATATATATGTGCTTATATATATATAAGCGCTATTAATATATATATATATCTCCCATAGCATTACCTTATGTTAGGAGGATTACCTTACTCTTCTTCTTTTCCTTGTACCTTAAATGTATGGTAATTTTCACGCCTCAAAAACCCAGTCATATCATAACAAGTCTCCCTGTCCTTAATACCACCAAGTTTACTTTTCCCTCGTCTTTGATCTTATGGTAGAAGCGATACTATAGCTACATGCTCTGTATGATAAATTTACAAGTTTTTAAATTACTTGTAGTAGTATGTAGGTAAGGGCGTCTATCCATAACTCTTAATCCCACCAAGTTTAGTTTATATCTATTACAAATTGAGCATCGTCGTTCCTACTGTACGGAGTAACGTGATATTAATTATATTACGTAAATGTATAGGCAGTTCATCGCCACCCCTGAAACAATAATAAATTACTAAGTGATATATTTCATCATAATACAAATCAATCACACTTTAAATACCCTATCGGCCTACTTCACATTCCAACACCTAGAATCCGATAATTATCAACGAATCCATAACATAAACTGACTTAACATAAAGATTTCGTAGACGCAAGTTCTTATTTCTCCGTGAAAACAATAGGTTGTATAAGTTTTCTGAGTTCTAAGTAGAATCCAATCAATACAAGCAGGTGATTTCAGGACCACCAGTGGTGTGAACAATGAAAGCAGTCAGTCGATTCATTTTGATTACTATAAATTGATTCATTTGGTTAAACGGGTAGGTAGAAGGTGAGTATATCTTTGCTAACTGTCTATTTTAATTTCTAATTCAGCGATAGTTAGATCAGTATTATCACTATAATAAATTTAGACTATAATTACATATTTTACCTGCTCTGAACTCTTCTAAATGCGCAAACAGTACCTCCCTTCCTCATTCATTTAAAAACTTACTCAATCTAAGGCATATAAACCAGTTTCCTAATTTATCATTATATACAAACCCAATATTTAGCTTAGTAATACAAAAGTGAATCTCTAACCTAAGTCTAATTAATAAACTTTCAATATAAGTAACACAAGTCTATATATATACCATAACATATCTATGCTAACCATATCTCTTCCCAAAAAGAATTAACAATGTATGTGGGTGGGTCTCTTTCAGGGAAAAAGAGTCCTCATATATTATAGTATATATATATATATATATTAATATTTATAATAATAATTAATATATAATATATAATATTATATATATATAATATTATATAGATTAATATATATATATATATATAGATATATAATATATATATATATATATATATAATTAATTAATATATATGATATAATTAATATATAATAATATATATATATATATATAGAGATATATATAGATATTATATATATTAAATATATATTACTGCATAATGATAATAATAAATATATATTATATGTCTATATAGTTATAAGTATTAAGTTAACGACAAGCCGAGTTGCAAATTGATTGCATAATGTGCGATATATATAAGCAAAATCATTATGCCAACATTGTCGATAACGTAAGTCGCCATATTATAATCGCCAGACTACTTAGTACGATATATCAGAGACTAGTATATAATATATAATAAACTATATACATTGGTAATAATTTTAGTATTATATATAGTAAATATATATATAATATATATCAGAGATTATATGTGAGATATATTAAATAATTAAGTAGGAATATTATATAGATAATATATATATATATATATATATAAATTTATTTATAATTATATTATATTTATCTAACCTTCCCCCCTCACTATTATATTGTTATATACACCCACTCCACTATATACTACTAGTTAATTGTATTACGTATTATTAGGTAGTGCGCAATACGAGTGTATAATGTTGAATTATAACACAATATAGAAATATCTATATCAATCAATTTATATAATATATCATACGAGAATTAGTTGTGTAGTTAAACCACACATGAGAGTCATATACAGACGATACACTTCACACACCACAATCATAACATCACACAATCATATACTATCATCTAACACACCCGTTTACCCCTATTAATACTCCCCTACTTTTTTCTATCATTACATATGCCCAAATCCAATCTCTTATACTACTACCACCTCCTATATTCTCTTCGCTGTATTTAGTCATGTACTATACTCTATATTCAATTATAACCTCCCTGAGCCACCGCTCTTATCTATTTTCGAATTTCGCTAGCACTACTACGGCGAACGAGCAACAAGAGAACCTTTCACACAAACGACGGGCCATCTACGCTATGATCAAATCAGCACACCATCTAATATAAAATTCCTTTTCCAAAGACCGTAAGAACAGCAGGATGAGAGAAAGATATAAACAGAAAGATGAAAGAAAGAAGAAAGATTTAAAATTGTGATTTGAAGCTTGTGAAGCACCGCACCCCACCCACAGAAGAAGCAAGATTCACCACCCACATGGCAAAAAAAACTAAGACGTTATTGAAAAAGAAGAATATTTAGCACAATACGAAAGAATTTTAGCATGTTTAAGTATTACTCGAAGCTGCTATAATAATAAATGATCTTGATTTGATATTATCCCGCCAAACTCGCAGTCCTATATGGCCTCGCAAGTTCCAAGATTTACACTACTGTGATATCCTAGCCCCGCGTGGCCACAGCCGCTCAACAATGAAACTCATACAAAAACAGTGAAACACTACCCACCGCGAAGCGGAACGTGGAAATATATATATACGCTTGCCTTGGTTAATACTCACAGAGTTGTAGTAGTCGACGTATGAATGAAAATTCATGATTCAGTCTGTTCTAGCACATACGGCCACAATACGAAGATATCTACTCGTTCGACTGAACCCTGCAATATATAACTGGCTTCCCACATATATGCAAAACAGTCTTCTAGACAGACCCATAGCCGTCATTGATGGAGAGACGGAGTATTTAGCAATAGAAATCCCCACATCACTCTACCGACAAACAAGGCATCCCTTAGCTGCAATCGGTAATATATCTCGCGTCTAGGTACTAACAATTATATATCTTTAAGATATATAAAATTAGACGAAGAAG
This sequence comes from Trachelipus rathkii, assembly GCA_015478945.1. Lineage (NCBI taxonomy): Eukaryota > Metazoa > Arthropoda > Malacostraca > Isopoda > Trachelipodidae > Trachelipus > Trachelipus rathkii. Next base: position 39,455 of record JABUQX010059084.1, on the reverse strand, counting down.
TCATTTGCATCTTAAACTACTGAGATACTGTTGTATCCGATCAATACAGCAAAAGACTATAGAGTCGGATGTCCGATAACACATGAAATGTAGATCGTAGTAAAATTTGTAAAAGTCGCTTCACAATACTATTCGATAAACTTTCGCTTGGATATCAAACTGAGTAGTATCGAGATACGTCCTTTATGCAAAAGCGCCGAAGAGAAAAAAAGACATTTATAACAAAACTCGAAATCGAGAAGAACTGTATCAGATTGTCGGTAGACATAACTATGAATAAGAATACACAAAGAAGCCGCTTAAAACTGCTACCCTGCGTACTGACGTAGTGAAATACTTCCTATAAAAATGTAAATGACAGAAAACATATTCCGAGAGAAGGACCCGTATCCATCTTTAATTACTGTTAGTATTGTTATTTTAATAAAAGATATTGAACTATACAGACAGTAGCAAATTAAAACATATATAATTAGAACTGCGCTCAATGGAAGCGTACAATAAATTTTGTGAATAATATATTGCGAGGAAATTCTTTAAGCCACTCTTACACTACAGCCATACTTAAAATAAACTAGAGTGAAAAACGCATGCGGCGCACAAAGTAAGAACATATCCAAAAGTTAAATCATACCTTGTATGAGAATAATCATTCTCAGAGAAGGTCAACATGCCGTCATATTCCGCCAACAATCAACATGTGACTATCCCTCATGAACTAGAATAACCTAGTTGGAGGCTTGAGTTGTAATACCTATTATATTAAATCTATTTGCCCCGAGTGCCCATAAATAATAAAATTAAGACGGGTTTTACTTATGTACAAATTCTATATGACTTTTAGTATTATATATATTAATATATATATAATAATTAAATATATATATATATATATATATATATATATATATTATATATATAATTATTAATATATAATATATATTACATATTAATTAATAATAATATATATATATATTAATATAATAATATTATAATATATATTTAGATTAATTATATTAATAATATATATATATATATATAAATAATATATATAATATATGATAAATTATATATTATATATTAATATATTATTTTATTTTATATATATATATATATATATAACTATAAATAATATATATATATATATATATATATATCTATTATATATATATATATATATATAATATATTATATATATATATTAATATATAAATAATTATATATTATATATATATATATATAAATAATATATATATAACTATATATATAATATATAATAACAATAGATTATATAATATATATATATAATATAATATATATAATATATATAATGATAGATAATAAACAAACATAATAAAGTTTTCAAAAAAGTGTTGTTCCTTTGAAGAACCAAAAAATAATAGATATATATATATAATATATAAATATATATATATATATATATATATATTATATATAATATATATATATACTATATATATTAAATATATATATATATATACAAGGGAATGGGGCTATTGAAATGGCAATTAACTCACGCCAATATTGGCAGGGACATTGACTATATTACTATTATATATATATATATTATTATATATATATATATTATATTATATAATATATATATAATATATATGAGAATATATAATATAATATATAATCTTATATATATATATCATATATATATGATAAGGGCTGTCCCCTTAAGTCAATTTTAGGATTTAAAAATTAATCTGCCTTTGAAAGTACTCAAATAAAAATTTAACCATTAGGATAAATGAGGAGTTAATTGGAATAGATGTTTCTCAATATTATAATATAATATATATATATATTATATATATATATATATAATTAATATAGATAGTATATATATATCATATATATATATATTATATATATATATATATATAATATATAGATAAATATATATATATATAAATATATATATAATATAAAATATATATATATTATTATATATATATATATAATAATAATATATATATATATACTGTAATATAATATATATGCGGCACAAGCCAAAGAAAAATTTCACAGCGCCGTAGGGATGATCACACCCCGCGGGGCCGCCCGCCCGCCCGAGGCCGTTACAGCAAACCACGCCGCACTAAACTGCAAGAAGCGCACAATCAGAACACCACCTACAGGACTCGCAGTGGAGCGCGGAAGCCATCTTATAATATATATATATATATATATATATATATATATATATATATATATAGTATATATTATATATATATATACTAATATTATATTTATATATATATATATATATATATATATATATATATATATATATATTTCGTGTCGATATTGTATTCGTGAGCGACTAATAAATTTATTTGTTGCAGGAAATGAAATAAAAGATTTAAAAAAATAGCAATGATTATTTCAGAGAGAAGCAAGTTGCAATGTTAGCAATTTCAAAAGAACTTAATATTTTAAGATTCATTTCATTTCTCATCCGACTAATACATATTATTATTTTAACATTAAAAGATAAATGAACAACGTTCATCAACTACTAGCGTTGTCAGAAATGTAAAATGGATGCTTGTGTGAAGTATGGACATTAAAAAACGGACATGAAGGTGTAATACACGTGTCTGAAATATGGCTCTGGAAGAAATTTGTAAGGATTTATGGACAAAAGGAGTAACAAAAAAGACATATAATAGGAAGAAAGAACAAATCAAGGCTGAAATATAAAAGGAATAATAAGAAAGAGAACAATAACTAGAAAGTGTCTGTTTCAGTTTCACATGAATTATCACGAGAAGGATCAAAAAGGAGAACATCAGATCCTAACTCGTAGGCGACGAGGAACTCTAGCATTACTGTATTCATACATGAGCGTGCGTGATAGATCGAAGACTATCGGCCCGTCATGTTATTGACCATCAAGAAACAGCTATATGTCCCCTGAGAGGGTCTATAACAACAGAGATGCCAGTTGCGCGCAATTAAATGGTAAATATATTGAAAATGGGATAAGTAAGACCAGGTCCCTAGGATGACAAGAACACCTAGGTCCTAGGATGACAAGTAAGACCTATGTCGGATGCACAAAGATAGAATATATCCTTTTATTATTCCTTACGGATGACCATATGGTTCAGACTCGTGATTGTCCTAGGATGACAAAGAAGACATATGTCCTAGGATGACAAGGAAGACCTATGTCCTAGGATAACAGGGAAGACCTTATACGGTCTCAAGCTAGAATGACAATTAATAAAAATTATGAACTAAATTCTCATCATTAAGATTAATGACAAAGAAGACCTATGTCCTAGGATGAAAAGGAGAAGACATAGGTCCTAGAATGACAAGGAAGACACGTCCTAGAATGACAGTTAGAATCTAACAAAATCACCGAGTCTCCGTAGTCTGAACAAACTCTATAGTGCGTGATTGAAATAGACGAAAAGAGAAGCCCTTATACGCTAATCAGGACAAGGTAGATGGCAGCTTTTCTCTTCATTAGTCATTATGGAATCATATTCTCTCCAGAAGTCAGAACTAAATAAGATTATCTTCAACATTAAAAGTAAAAATTAAAAAGGTAGAAATAGCGGTATTTCAAAAAATATTATATTACTTGTATTAGTTTACTTAAATTAAAAAACGAATATTATATATATATATATATATATAAATATATATAATATATATATATATATATATATTATATATATTATAAATATATAATTTATATATATATTATAATTAATATATATATTAATATTATATTATATAATATATATATATTATATAATTAATAAATATAATATATATATAAACTATATTAAATATAATAATATATATATAATATATGATTATGAAATAAAATAAAATATAGAAATATGCAGTTAAGATTAATAACGTCTTTATATTTCAAATAAGAGAAATACATATAGTTATAAATTAAGATAATAATATATATACCTATATAATAATAATATTCATGATAGACAAAATAAGTTATATTTACTAAGTTATATCAATAATATTAAAGCGAACTATATGGCTTATTAAAAATATGACATAATGACAAAATAGTATTTAATAATTAAATAATATAATAATTTAATATAGAATAAATAATTACAATAATTAATAATTAAATAATAATATATATATTAAATAATATAAATATATATAATAAATTAAATAATAATAATAATCCCTAAATATAATATAGCATGCTCAGTCTAATATCATCATGTAAATTCCTGCTTTTTCTCTCTTTCTTAATCTACAAAATCGTTCCCTTAAAGGAATTTTCGTGTTTTTGAACGGTTATTTAAAATCATGCCTTGATATCTCCTATAACCCTTTATCCTACATATTACTACTCCCCTCCTTCTACCCCCGGCAAATACCATCACACTCGATGATACCCATTTAAAATATTATGTAGTTATATAATTCACTTCAACACAATTAAAGACACAACTTTATTCATTATTTTGCCTGATTTAAAAAGTCAAAAAAAAGTAATCACGAACAAAAAAAAAAACATAACCAAGACCAGTACAAAAAAAACACGTCCACCCATCATAATAACTAGGATAACTTGAGTATTATATAATACTATAGTATATAGATTTATAATATATATTAATATAATATATTATAATTTTAATAATATATATATATATATTTATATATATAATTTATATATATATATATATATATTATATATATATATATATTATATATATATTATAATATATATTATATATATATAATATTAATATATATATTAATATATATATTAATATATATATAATATATTATATAATAAAGAGTAAAATGCAATGACCCCCCTATTATTCTTGTATTATTTAATATCACATTGCGTACGGTTATCCTTGAGAGTTTGCCCTACGCCCGAGTGTCGAGCGGGAAGAGACGTATTAATTCTAGGTAATCTTCTTTTGTCTACGTCGTGTGATTGTATTGGTCCAAGACACTGCACGCTCAATCTGCTTAGCGGACCAACGATGAAAATTAACATCAAGGTATTTAATTAACATAAAATATATATATATATATATAAGAAGAGAAAAAATAATAATCTTTCGTTTTTAGTAATTTATATTACAATATAAATACTATAATTAATAATATATTATATTATGAATTATATATTATTATATTGATAATATATATAATATATATTATATATATATATATATATAAGGCTTATATATTATTGATATATCATTTAATATTGGAATAATATGATAGTTAAATCCTGCCCAAAGGTTCGTCCGGGCCTGCCCTCCAACATCCAGAGATTCCCACGTATCATCGCTTGAGAATAAGCGTCGCCTGGTAGTGTCGATCAGTTGGTGATTTATTGTATCCTATTTTAATTACTCTTTTTTCTAAATCGTCAAGCACGTTCTTCTAAATAAATTTCTATGCAACATTATACTTTGTTGAACACCACCACTTTTCCTCAACACCTACTGGTGTTTCTGGTGTTTGAGGGCTCCAAAGTAGGACAAGAGACTCTTACGACTGTTACCTTCCTAGTTCCTATGAATGTCAGTATCTTTTTAAGCACAAGGATAAATATTGTTCATGTGTTACTACTAATGTAGTCTTCTAATCATTTCCTTATAACTTCAACTCTTGCCCATCTAAGGCTAAATTCATTGGTGTCGAATTATTCATTTTTTTTTTTTTTTAATCCACTCTCAGGAATATTATCTAACCTCCTAGACAACACAATTCCCCGTGTTATCCTTCATTTGAAATTTTATATTTTCAAAGTCAAACCCCGACTAAGGTAACTCTTAAGCTACTACGGCGATGCAACTAGTGAATTCTAAAACCGCTTTCCTATCGATGACTACCTTCAGCAGTTAGTGCTGCTTCCTACTCGTATTGTAGCTGAACCCAACATAATAAGTCCTTTCCTAATTTTTACAACTTTTCTTCATACAATTAAACTTTTTTTCTCTTGATCTCCGAACCACCCCATTAACACTGTTCCATGTTCCACATTTCATACCACTCTCCTTTATGAAATCGCCCTTTCCTCACGCAAAACATCATCCTTTTTTTCTATACCATCTCATCTCAAATCTAAACCGCTTGCATTCTTTAAAGCATTCTTGTGCTACTTCTGATATCTTTATCACACATTGCATAGTTGTTTTCTTTATATGGAAATGCGAATTGTCCTACGATTGAAGACCACCTTGTATTTTGTAAGTTAAATCCAGCGAATGAAGAAGTAATCTGCTCAAATATTCAAGACTATGATAGATCTCTCAATTCACCTACCTTCGTTGTCAGCAGACAACAGACGAATAAGGGCCTACCACCCACTGTTGTCTATTTGTTCCATATACTTGAAAAAAAAAGGCTGACGGTCTCTAGACGTTTTATATAACTAACACTCTCAAACTTTCTTTTGCCTACTACTGATACGAACGACTATCTTAAATATACTCATCTTCATCTGTACAAGACTCTAATTCTAACCACATATTAAAGCCTTTCAGAGCAACTATTCATTATTTCTTATTTCTCAATTACTTGCTATGTTTTCACTATTTTTGATAGATATTATACAAAACATTACGTGACACACATGAGAATATCTCGTCATCCCTTTTCTTAATTGATCACATTGAACGATTTTCATATCATGAATCTACGATATTATAAATTAAAATTTAATATATACTCGAATATATGAAACAACATCTTATATATCAAAAAATCATAAGAGGCTAAATAAATTACCAGCACCTATATCTTAAGCCTATACATCTACATTTACGATAACTCATTTCCTGCAGCATTAATAGCGTCTTAAATCAATAGTTGACAATTACAAGTTACAAGACGTTTATAGCACGGCACATATCTTTATAACACAAGCAGTAAAGTAGATCGCTTAATAACTATCTAGTCATATGTATATCTTCGTGCAGCATATTAATAGTTTTTGAAAATTTCATCGAGTTAACTTTTATACTCCTCTAACCTTTATATGAAGAAAAGTATTGATGGCGTGCAGCTACGTCTGTGTTAACTCCATCATGAATATTCCTTATGCATACCATATTATAGCATGCCTTCGAAAAAAATCTAATCCAATATTAGAAGTTCCCCACTAATTCACCACCAATAAAGTAAATATATGGACTTTAGTGGCCTCGATCCTAAGATAAATTATGTTACTGAAAGAAGTTACTCGAATTGTAATTTCTCGAAACTGTAAACGTTCCTTACAAAAATAAGACATAAAAGTTTCTTATAAGATTATCCAAATTTACCATTTTGGAAGCAAGAGCGAAGACTCTCCTCAACACTGCTTTTATTTAAAATGACTAGTGTTACAATCACTTACAGTTAGCAATCACAAAGATTTTGATTTCGTTTTTAAAAATACTCAAAAACTATATTTATTTCATTAATAAATTTTGTCATGATTTAGAATGAATATAAGAAAACGTAGCTCTTACTTCCATATACATTAAATATTACATATTTAATATAAAAAGAATCTAAATTCTTAGTATTAAGAATAATAAACTGTAGAAAAATATATATATATATATATTTAAACGCAAAAGTAACAAAGAGAGAGGGCAAGACCGGTATTATAGTAATTACCGACAATTAATATATATATATATATAATTAAATATATATATATATATATATTATTAATTAATATATATATATATATATATATAATATATGATTATAATAAATTATAATTATGTATTTCATCATATATTATATATATCTAATATATATATATATAGTATACTATATATATATATATATATATTAAATATATATAAATAATATATATATAAATGTAATAATAAGATTACAATTATTAATAAAATGTTTATAATTAAAGTAACAATTTAAAAAAATTTATATAATACCCGTATAATATTATATTATTAATATATATATAATAGAATATATATTAATAGTTATATATATATAATTTAAAATTAATAATAATATATAGTAAATATATATAATATAATTATAATATAGATTATATATTATATATTAGATAGAAATTATGTTACGCATAAATGAGATGGAGGTAAGTGGAGAATGTGTAGATTCCGATCCGCCTAAAGTGGAGTAAAAGACAAAGTATGAAAAAAATATTAATCTTTAGCAAAAGGAAAAGAGTTAATATGAAATCTCGAGAATAGTCATACCTTATATACCTCGACAGCATACTACTTAAAGTATTGCTACTGCTTCGTGATAATCGCTAATTACGCATATTGCCTATACGATATTGATGTAAGGTCCTGGTACCACGTGTTAGTTTAAATTAAATATTATGAAGAAGGTTCCTGTCTATATATTCAGAATATTAATTTATTTTCTCATTACCAAAATAGACATAATAAATATAGATATTTTAGAATGCTATTTTCTGTTTAATAAATACTAGGTATATATTATTCAGTGCAACGTTATATAGATAGTTGAACTACCAGAAATCAGAAACTCAATAAAAAAATGTTAACGTAATTACAATCATTTGAATTTTATACTTAAGGTTTTGATATCTTTGTAAGTCATGAACTGTGTAATTTATTTAATAACTATACACAAATAAAATATAAAAGATATATGACATATTTTTATATTTTTATTTGTGAGACGATCGTTAACACCTATTCAGATCTTATAAAAATATGAGAATTGAGGCTTATGCAATCGTATAGCTACTATTTGACCAGAGTCGACATGAGTGTATCAGTTTTACTATTAGTGCATTTTTTTTGTACAAGAGTAATGATATTAGACATTTGATATATGTTTGTTAGAATTAACATTTAAATTAATGAGATTTTTATAAATTTGATTTTCTGAATACGAGTTTGCGAGTATGAAATGAAAATTTGAGATTGTCAATTTGATAAAGTGTTTATGGTGATTAATAATATGATGCTCAAATGTGCTTGTCAGTGGAGCCGGAGCTGAGGCACAAAAGAAGTGCCCGTATCGACAAGCTCGCAGGTCCCTGAGGGAGGAGTTTTATTATTTTTTAAATAAAAAATTACTCCTAAAATTATATAATATAATAAGAAAATATACCAAAAATAAAAATGAAAACTTATGAATAAAAATAATTAAATTCCTATTAAATAATAATAATAATAATAATAATAGATAATAATAATAATAAAAAATAATAATATAATTAATTATAATAAATCTAAATATTACTTAATTATAATAAAAGTTAAAATATAGTATATATAAATAACGCTAATAAATTAAATAGAATATTTACTAAGCAATAAGAGAAAGGCCCGAAAACCTAGTTGTCTACTATTAATCAGAAGTTCCTCGCCATTATGAGGAGTACGCTTCTTGTACTTCATGTATATAATATATTTATATAGATATTTTAAATATATATATATAATAATATATATATTATATATAATATATATAATATTAATATATATATATAATATATTATATTATATATTATATATGATATATAATTATTATTATAATATTATAAAGGTTATTTTATTTATTATACGTCTTCTCTTCATAAGAATATTTATTGGATAATATGTAGTTTATACCTATTTAATTCTATAGAGACTAAAATAAGTTTAACGTTATCTTATTATAAGCGACTCTTTGTAAAATGAGGATTAACTGCTATATAAGTATATATATATATTAATATATATATATTATAATAGATATATATATAGTATATATATATTATTATATATATAAATATATATAAATAATTATTATAATTTATATATTATATATATTATAGTATATTAATATAATATTAATATTATATACTATATTAATTATTTAATATATATATATATAGTATATATAAAATAATATTATATATTATTTAAAATATTATTAAAGCACATGGTATTAGTTTCAACTCAAATATGATTTTTCCTTTATTTTTCAAATTATCTACTAAATATTTGAGTTATAATATTTATAGTCGTTATAATTATTTTCCTATAGAGTAGTTGAATGAGCAGAAGATAGAGATTAATTAGTAGATAGAGAGAGAGATATAGAAGATATATATATATAGTAGAGATATGAAGAGTATATATAATGATATAGATAAGAGTAACATAAATAGAAAGAGTATCGAAGATATAGTATATAGAGATATATAGAGATAGATATATAGATATATTTATAATAAGACAGTATATATATATAATAATAGAGAGAGAGAGAATGCAAATAATTTTAGGATTGTATATTGTAATGATCTAGTATCGGTAATGCACAAAAGGGTCTTACCACGTGGTAAATCGAATAAGGTTATATATATAGAGAGACTATAAACTAAATTTTCTCTTGAAAGAATCCAAAATAATATTTTAATTTGCGTTTTTCAATGTGAAAATTATCATATTATGTTTACGATTTTTCTTTAAATCAAATTTACTTTATACATTTATCGTATAATAAATTTAATATTATATATTTATAAAAACGGTATTATAATTTCAAAAATATTCTAATAAAAATTAAAATATTAGTTATAATACAATAATAAATTAGGATACCACATTCAAAGTATCTTTCATATACAATTTATTTTTGTGAAATGACTAACAAACAACTATGATAGAGATCGCTTTATCATTCATATATGAATTATAATATATATATAATATATATATATTAATATATATATAATATATATATAGATATAATATATTATATATCTGAATATATATAATATATATATATATATGAATAACTATATATAATTATATATATATATATATAATATTTATATATATATTAATATATATATAATATATATATTATTATATTATATATTATATAATATATTATATAATATTATATATAATATAATATATATATATTATAATTAATATATTATGATATATATCCAAGGCCTCTCCAACTATAGTTTAGTTATTAGTTTAATTCCAATCCATCTAAATATTAGCATAATAAATCCACTGATATGATTTTATTATTTTTCAGATTTTTGTGCAGAAATGGAATCTGTTACTAATGCTAATAAATTACACTTAACTGTTTATTGAATATTAAATTAAGATACGATAGAGAGAGAGATAAGAATTAGAGAGAGAGATATAAGTGATAGATAAATATTATAAGATATAATAGTAGAAGTAGAGAATATAGATATATGAAATAGAGATAATGATAAGTATGAATATGTAGTGATAGAATGATGAGAGAGAAATACATACAACGTTATAGTGATGTATATCATATTTTCATATATATATATAGTATATATATATATATATATATTATTATAATATATATATATTATTATTATATTATTATATATATATATATAATTTATATATATATATTAATTAATATATATATATATATATATATATATATGACTTTGCATATCATGACGAGCCTTGTACTATTAAGCCGAAACAATTGATTAAACGTATTGAAGAATCTAAGTTAATACCCAGATGAGAATTGGAGCACCAAATAAAATATATCCCAAGGGTAGTCGGTTCATCCATCTAGTCTAACACGATATAATATATATTAAATATATATATATAATAAATCAATATAATAGGATCACAATATATTATATTTAATATATATGACTTTAATATCGCTATCTGTATAAGAAAAACATTAAATATTATATATAATTATATAATTAATTAGGTAATAATTAAGTCACAAAGTATTAGAGTAGGTGATATTGTGATTCACATTCTGAAAATGTGTATAGTAATGTTGATATAGAATAACAAATATATATATATATATATATATCATTAATACAGTCTGCGAATGTGTTGTGTGGAGGAATGTGTGTGGGTTGTGAGCGCAGATGAGATTCACGGTGTGTGAGAGTGGCGGCTGTTAGCGCGTGTGTCTTGAGTATACACAGTAGGCCCTTATTATTACTGATCAAACTTGACTTTGTAACAGAAACTATATCATACCTCACCTAACTTGACTAATACACATAGAGACCTATGAACACGAGGTTCTTTGCCCAGCGTTTGGTGAGGACAGAGTGACCCCTTCTCAAAAGAGGGAAAAGTCTATTTTCTAGTAGTTCAGGTGTTGCTATCAGATATGATATTTTATATTGCTATTAATGTCAGCTAATGAAGACAAGAGAAAATAACTTGTGGTGAGAGCCAAATGAGAAAGAAGCAAAGGAACGAAAAAATCGATGGTTTCTCAGCAGTGCTTAATTTCCTCACCTTCTTGTATACAAAGGTAAAATATCTTATTCGATATTACAAATCGAGAGGAGATTTTATCTCTTTTGATCATAACCTTTTTATTATCTGCGAAAAGAGATTCGAGCTTCCCATGTCAGAAATCTATCTTTCAGTCTCGAAACTATGAGATTCTAGTGGAGGAACATCTCTCCGACGTATTTTTCTTTATATTATATTACATTGAACGATTCTCAATCTCGGCGCGAGATCAGCGTTCGATTTGTCTTTTCAACATAGATTTTAATTTCTGATTTATGATTAAAGATCAAACCATTAGACTTAGCGCTTTCGAGTCTCACTTACAATATTATAACCTCTTATCAAGTACTCCATGCGCGCATGAAAAGTAGAAGAGTTCAACGCAGTCTGACCTATCAAAACAAGGAAAAATCTAAGATATCACCTAATAACCGAAAATATGATAAAACAATTCATATATCTATCAATCATCGCAAGTCGACTGGAATAAATGAAGAGTCACATACTATTAATAATAAAAATCGTAAAAATCTATGTTATACTTTCTATGCCCTATTCAAAACTTCCTTATAGGAAAATTTAGTGAGGGTGGGAAGGGAGGAGGTTGCAGTGTTACTTTTCTATTATCCAAAAGGAGGTCGTGACCTAGGTGGGGCATGGCCAAAAAAAAGGTTGGGAACCACTGTTCTAGACAACATCCTACTAATCCTTAATATTTCAAATTTAGAAAGAAAATTAAATCTAGATGTCTCTCTAAACTTAATTTTTGATACCATATTGCCAAACCCAATCCTTTTTACTGTTAAGCTTTAAGACTCTTTCCATTTAGACCAAGTTTGTCATCCTTTCTTTAGTTTTCTGCACGGAAAAGAGGATTCAAAAACTCAGCCATTCCTTATAAGAAAAGAAAGAAAACAAATTATTAAGACCGTTAGTTTAATAAACCTTTAAAATCTTTATAATCTTTATTAAATATATTATTATATTATTATTATATATATATTATTATTATTATTGCAGTGACACTTCCAAGGAGAAGCCACAAAATTGGAGAAGAGAGAAGAGAGAGAGAGAGAGAAGAGAAGAGAGAGATGATGGATGTATTTAGAAGAGTACAGGAGTTGACGAGAGAGAGAGATAGATGAGAGAGAGGAGAGACTACTCCCAGCAGAAGACCAGATTGAAGGAGAGAGAGAGGGAGAGAGAAGTGAAATTCTTTCTGAGAGAGTAGAACAGAGCCGAAAGAATAGAAATAGTGGGGGAAGGATGTAGTAATGAGAATGACGACGAACATATTATGTATGAGAAATCTAATCCTAAAGAGCAACAGTGTTTTTAATAAGCCAGGACAGAAATTCTGAGTGTGCAAAGTATGACGAGAATTTAAAACATAGCTAATAAAATAATATATATTGTATAGCAAGAAAAAAAAAATGTAAAAAATCAAATATATATCTATGCCTCTTTCGCGTGAGGAGTTAGAATCTGAATTTGAATAGGAGATTACACTCTCTCCAATTTCAGATTTAAAATACTGAGAGAGAGTATTATAATTTAATCAAGGAGATTTTTCTAAAAAACGCTAATGCCTATTGTATACAGACAAATTTATTTATAGATATAATATAAATAAAAAAAATCAAATATGTGATTTTACGTTCAGGAAATAAGATAGAGTGAGTTTTATGTAACACAACTTAATAGAACTATATAATGATTCATTAATATATTAGGTATTGTAACGATTATGAATTAATACTATATATATATATATTATATATGTATGTTATATAATATATATATATATATATATATATATATAATATATATATAATATATATATATATATATAATTATATATATTATATATGAGTGTTATATTATATCACCAAATTATTAAAAATAGGCGGAAAGTAAGCCCCAGAGCAGATATCGGATAATGTGCTTCTAGAAAATTTAGTGTCTTATACACAATAATACGCGTATTAACTTGTAATATATATATTATAAGTATCTTACACAAACGTACATTTAACAACATAGGAAAAAATAGATAGCAAAACAAACCTAGCAGCTAGTACATATTAATGATTTAAAAGATATAATCCTCTGTCTTGGCTTAGATATATGTTTAAGTCATAAATGCCTTAATACACATAAAACTCTGTACGATATATATTACAACATAGTTAAATCTAATTTAAAATATATAAATATATTATATATTCTTATTAATTAATATATATATTATAATATATATATATATATTATATATATTAATATATATAATATTAATTATATATATTATAATAATATATATATATAGAGATATATAATATATAAAGAAATATAAGTATATAAGTATATATATACAACCGAGTTGAAAGGCTAAAGTATGATTCAAATAAACCAACCTTTAACTTTACTGGTAATGTCATATAAAATAGGTACTTTCGGCTTCAAATTAGTAGAGTATAAGTCATATGACCTGCGAGCTCTGTATAATATCTCAATTAAAGCTATTTTCACTCACTCATTGGTAGCGCGTCGAACGTTCTCAGAAGAGTTGAAGCAGCGATAAATAATATTACATTGACATTAAAAACTAAATCTGCTCTTACCAATACACAAAAATGTCGAAACTAATTAACTGAAAATAAAGATAGTAATTATTATAATAGTATATATTAATATATATATATTAATATTATATATATAATATATATTTAATATATATATATATATTTAATATATATATATATATATATATATAATATATATATAGTATATATATATATCATATATATTAATATATTAATATTATAATATATAATATATTAATATATATCAGAGGCGATCATCCTGCACTCGTGCATACTGTGTGACTCAGCTACCGAATAAGAAATTATATAAAAATCAATCTAATTTATGCTAAATTTCACAATTTGTTTCACAGATAATAATTCTAAATTTTTTTATGCAATTTTTTATATGGTCAAATATAAATTAAATATTTATATTACATAATAAATATAAAAGATTATGCAAAAATGAAACGAAAGAGGAAGAAAAGCCGCTATCAAATAATGCTTTTAACACATTAAAAAATAGGACAATTCCGCCCAAAGGAAAGGCGGGATAGTGAGTTTAATCTGTTAATTATTTGAGTGATTAATAAATTTTTTATATGATCTAAAGACTGATATATATAATGTGTATTATGTATTCAAATAACCGATATCAAAGTATAAATCATTTATACATCATTTAAATGAATTTGTTTTATATGAGCAAAAATAAAAAAATATTTAAAAGAAACACAAAATGAATATATTTAAAAATCATTACAAAAATACTTAAAAACCCTAACCGAGGGAAGAACTGATCAATTTGACATAAATCTATCAAATAATTACTGAGTTCCTTACAATAGAAGAACATAGTCTACATTAGAAAAGAGTCTAGGTCATTTAATCTAAGGAAACTCAAGTATTTGTGAAATTATCAAACATACGTAGACTAACATTTAGTCATAGCTTTTCTATATATATAGATATAACCTACTCATTTTATATTATCAATATTATTTATAAGCTTAGTGAAAGGACGTATATAAGTATATATTAAATATATAGAGACATATCATCAAACATATTAGAGAGGCCATTTTTGTGACAGAGGATGATGTTTAGTTTCGAGAGGCAGACAGAACAGATTACTGCACCGACGTCATCGCCTATTGAGAAGATGATCATAAAGCATCCTCTCGCAGAAGGTTATGTAGTCAACGAATATGAGATAACATAGTTACGTGATATACTTATCTATATTAGTTTAATACCGGTTGACCGATATATATTTGAGTACGTCAGTGAGTGTATAAAATTGTCGAGTATATATGATTATACTCCATGTAGCTAATAGTATATAATTCCTCTGAGAATTTAAGTACAACATCGTCAATGGATATACTTTCTTTAATATCGAGTGGTATATTATTGTCCCGATCCTTTAATCAGTCAGTCTGGCTCAAGATAGATTACTCCCTAGCAAGCGAACGACTTAAGGTTTGAGAACTGTAGAGTTTCTTCAATCGAGAATGAGAATTACATCTCTTGATCTACAGAGTTCGTCTTACCGACAATTATGTATGCATGAATCCCGCAGCTTATAAGAAAGACCATAACTCGGAACGGGGAAGTTGCCAGTGTATTTGCCGTGCGTGATTGATCAACACCGAATATTATAAATCACGTGCGAATCTCGTCGAACATCTCCTGGCTAGTCACTGATTAGAAACTGCGTTGTCGGCGGAGAAAACCCAGGGCACCTAAACTCTCAAACTAGTTCCACACTTGGTCCATGCGCATCCTTCCAGACCACATTATGTAAATAATGCTGTCTCTACTCATACAAATAGATTATGTTTCACCACGTATACGAGGTAGCCATCCACATTCTGGACAGTTAACACCAAATATCTTATATACCATTTACATAACCAATGCTAATCTGTACTAGGCCTATTCTAAATATCCCGTGAGAGTCATGTGAGAATTCTTCATAAACAGTGAATAAATATATAATACTAAGTGCGATACATGTATATTTGATCGCTACGGCGATATATATGAAATGAAGGTGATTAATCATAAAGTCTAATAATAGAGTAGTAATTGCTTTCATCAAAACACGGATATCTTAAGCCGATTTATAAATATTAATGTAAGTTATGTAACTAAAAACGTTTTTGAGTATATTATATATAATATTAACGATATAAGAATACTTCGTAAAGACTGACCTATATAATCAACCAATATTAATATATATTATGGTACAGTAGGTTGAAGAAAAATAGAATTAGCACATAATCATAGCCCACATATAACGAGTAAGCCTTTACTGGTTGAGCTCAAGTGGAACATGTCCCTAGAACTGATGAAATGATATTCTTCTTCTCAAACCAATTTCAGAATAAGGGTATACAAGAATACGACCGTGACGAACAAACCTAATCAGATGGAAAGTCATGTATTCCTGCCTAATAACAAAAACGCTGTAGTATGAAACAAACTTAGTCAGGACAAAGCACCTTTTAATAAAGCCTAGGATGTTTTATAGATGTCCCCTGAAAAGTTTACTTCTCTCTGGATAGGGAGAATGTCTGCTGTTGAAACTAAATATGCAGAAAAATGGCTAATGTTTGCAGAATTGCATTTATACTTACGTCCTTTCAAGCGGTCTTGAACCTCTGGAGAGGTATATAGAGCAATGTCAGTCAGTGTTGATTCCGATGTGACCTGCTTAATGCTCTAGATCGTAATAAAGGTTCTGTGAAAGCCTGGAGTAATGTTATTTATTTATTTAACATCAACACAGAAATATTTATACTTGAGATATCGTTGTAACATATATCAGCACTTGTAAATATATTTATTTATGTTGAACATTTGCATGTTAATGTGTGTGTGTGTGTGTGTGTGTGTGTATGTGTGTGTGGTGTGGTGTGTGTGTGTGTGTTGTGTGTGTGTGAGCGTGTGGTGAATGTGGATCACCCTACACATTAAACTAAACTCCCCGCCGCATGCCGTATACATGCCCCGAGACTTCCTGATAGATGATCACCCAAAACGGCTCGCTGAGGTGATCAGTGAGCCCCTCTGGGGCACACGTGTGCTGGAGCGCATGTAAGTGTTTGCAGACATATGCATTTATACTTAACGTAACCTTTCAAGCCATATATATCGGTCTGTTGACAACCCCGGGAGAGGGTACCTTATAGTATATAGCTAATGTCATAATCATAAGTGATATTATGATCCACATTAGTGACCTGCTTAATGCTCACGTATAAGATTCAAATTGATAATAAATGATTCTAGTGAAATCTAACTAATGTTTTATAAGATGTATATTATATTTATAGTTATTCTTACAATAATCAACATAAATAATTATATATTAATACTTCGAATATCGTTAGCTAAACTCAATAATTATCTGAGTGACCTATGTAAGTAAGTTATGAATTATTTAAAATAGTTAATTGAACATTTGCATGTTTATATGTAGTATGTATTAGGATATATAGTATATATATGTTATATAGTATATTTATATGTAGGTGTGTGTGTGAGTAGTTGAATAAAAATATAATATGTTATATATATATATCAGATATATATACTATAATATATATAATGTGTGATGTTATTGGATTCCGGATTAATGTGTGTGCTGATGTTGTTATCATTTAATGAAAATATTATATAAAATTATATATGTGTATATATGTTGAGCTAGTACGTATATGTGGTTGTGATGTAGTATTGATTATGAGTGTTACCAGTAGGTCCAGTCCAGCTCACAGTTCATGGTCTCAAGTTATATCAGTAATTTGAAAAAAATAAAATATACTTATATCTTATTTTCACATTATTCGTTTATTCTTATTGCCTTTGTTTCATCAGTATTTGATGATTATGAAACAAAACTGAACATAGCTTACTAGAGCGTGAGCCATCACTCTGGGTATATGAGGAACGATACGTGTGCTGGAGCTGGCAGATTTGACTTATTATAGTAGTACTGTATATATAGTATATATAGTATGTACTAGCTGATTAAAATATAATAATTTTAATAATATGCATTATATAAATATATATAAGTTTTGATTTTTATGTATGCTTGTTGTGTTATAATTGTGTTATTTATATAGTATTGTTTATATGATGCTTTTTGGTTTTCCCAAGTGAACTATGTTTTGCTGTTGTTGAGTTTTATGAGATTTTACTAGTATAATTTACACGCGATACTGTAATATATATCTATCTCGGAAATGTGTTTATCGCAGATGCGCGTAGTGATTTATATCGGAATTACATATATACGAGCGAAGCACTGAGTAGTTGAATTCATCTTCTCGAGATATGATTCGTGACTAAAATTGATGCGTAGGGATGAAATAATTGATGGTGTGTATATATGTTAAGTAATATAGTTTCCCGTTGATCTCATGTCTTGTGACTACCAAATTCGTTGAATACTGTAAATACGTCAACATCTCAACCTACTGGAGAGCTCGAGACAAAAATTTTATAACCTTAATTTTAACCGGTTTCTCTCGGTATTAAACCCTGTGTCATCTAAGAATATTCTTTGTGTTTACTTATTATCGTGTTATATATGTGGTTTGCTCGTTATATATCTAGTCTATCTACTGTTCTCTTGAATATCTTTGTGACTTACTTTTGTGACAGCTTGTATCTGCGAGAAGGTGGAGACTTAATCAATGATAAAAAAGATGACATAGGATTATATCATCGTGCTGACATAATGTGTTGATATTAGTGCCTATCCTATCTCTGTATTTATATGTTGATATGAGTCTGTCGATCTCTCGACTAAGTGGACTGTGAATATGTTGTTATTTATCTTCAATCTCATCAGATGCAGTTCATTTATATTTGACAATCCAGTTTCATGCTCTCTCTAGAGAATACACAAGTGATTTGATCAATGGCGTGGTTCTTTTCGTGCAACTCGGTGGGGCCAAAGATTGTTGATCGATATTTGTATGAACAGACAAAACCAGTTCTACTGTTTCCACCATTCTGTTCTTTTAACCTTCTGCTCAAAAAATCGTTGCATGATATTATTGCGATAGCATTTGACTTGCATCGCGTTAACGACCAAAATTCTGATTACCTTCTTTGGTTCTTCGTAAGTCTTTGACTGTCAAACCGTGCCATTTGATGCACCTCTAAATGAAGAAGAAGATGTGTAGTAAGAGTACAAGTATAGTACTCATGAATGTTATTTTAGTAACGAGATGAAATGAAAGTAAATAATATAGTATATATATAGTATATAAAGTAATAGAAGAAGAAATAAGAATATAAGTATAAGTAAGTAATAAAGTATATAATATAGATAAATGAGAAGACTGAGATAATAAATAATAAATAGTAAAGAAACGTAAGAAGAATAAGAGAAAAAGTGAAGTATTAATATATATATATAAATAATACTATAATATATAATATAATATATATATATAATATATATATATAAATATATAAAGTAAAAGTACATTCAAATATATATATCATATATATCATATATGATGAATATAATAATGGAAAAAAGATAGAAGATATATAATAAGTATATAAAGTAAGATAGAGAAATATGAGAAGAAGCAAGTATTAAAAATATGATATAAAGTAAAGATATATAGTAGATAAAACTTGACATAAAAGAGCGAAATCTCATCAGGTAATCTCCTTCTTCAGCTGACCCAACTCTGGAACGACATGAATGACAATACTCTTCATAGTTATATTCCCGGCTCCCTTAGCGAGAAGCAATGAAGTTACGTAGAGGATGCACCATATACAGATATTAGATGCATACATAGCATTAGACTAACTCTCCCATTTCATTAACAATATTCTCAGCTGAATTCTCAAAACCGTAACCACTCCTAGTGCGGTCGCAGCTCAACACTCCGAGTAAGTGCCTTTGCTCTTTTATTAAAATTTTATTCTCTTTTGCCTCTCTCGACTCAGCTTTCCTCCTATTCTTATGAGGGACGACACAATTTTTATACTCAGACAAAAGCTAAACTACTAAGATAGTTAATCTCTCACCCTTACAAAAAAAATCATAAAAATTCAATAAATAAAAGTATATGTATTTCTAACTGACAACATATAACAAAAAAAATTTAATATCCCTAATTACATTCACGTGATTTTAACATAACCCATAGCTCATCTTTGAAGTAAAAGAAAAACATCCAAAATTTTCGCACTAACTAACGCACCTATCACTATATAAACATACAGCATACGGTAACAAATTAATATTGTTGACTCCCCAATAAGAGCGATGGAGATTCAACCTAGCCTCACCATGACCAATAATAGATATGTGTTAAATAAATGAATTGTTAAAAAATTACAAATCATAAAAAAAAATATTAAATATATGATATAATTAATTGAAACTATTCAAATAAATCATCATATGAATCTGAATATTAGAACACAGAAGTCTATATCTAGCTTGAAATCTGTTCAAAGTTATAGCCGAGTTTTTTAATTATATACTAAGATTTACATCCAATATATCAATAAGTTTCAATAGCCCTTAATATGATAAATACTGTTCTCAACAATTCTGGGAGGGAAATGACCACTATACAGAATTATACACAATTTTATATAAGGTGAAAATAAAGAATGAGTCCAACAAAATTGAACGGACTTATTATTGTCGATTGTTACTCATCAATATGCTATAAATAGATTCTTATGATGACATTCATCTTCCTATGAAGCAATGAAGTAGGCCAATCCGAGAGCCACACAAAAGCAATAAGAGCGTCGAGAGCTGCCATTCACATTCCATCACCTCTATGGACACCGCACTTCACATGGGTGAATTGATTAAACAGCATCTCGATGTTTCACCCCTATATATTTGGTCAGTATTAACAACTCCAATAGCGTGCCCATATTCACTCTCATTATCGTGGATCCAACATAGTTTCCTACTGAATATAAGATCATACCTTCACTTCAAATCTCAGGTGAAAGTGTATGAATCACCAGTAAGATTAGTGGTTGTTAATATTTACCTTAGTATGACTCTCTGGTATATTTCCATGCCCCCCCTATTTAACATGGCTTCTGCCAGAGTGCATCGTATCCTTAAAAAAGAAGGGAAAAGATTAGATGTTGATTACAAATATATTATATGAACACTGACAAATAGATATAATTTCATTTCAATGAATTAGGAGCGAATGTGAAAGCGGTCATCAGCAATTATCGATATTATTAGAGCCTTATGTCCCAAATCTATCGTATCTACTAACATTTCCAATAATCCAAAATAAATCTATAAACACAAATAAAACATATCTAATATTATTTATTAAAATTAAAAAAAAAAAAAAAAAATTAAGGAATCTTTTCAAATGTAATTACTATATTTTAATTCTACTAATGATACTAATTACTGAAACTGGTATTGGAATACTTATCATTAAAATCTAATATAACATTATATAATGTTAAATAAAAACGTATATGTATAGAATCAAGAATACACAGATAGGTAGTAATGCAAATGACATAATTTATAATATATGACTAATTAAGAAAACTACATTTTCCTCCATTTTAAGTACTCCATGCTAGTAGTTGAAGAATCATAATTAAAATATACTATTATAAATGTCTAAAATAATAAAAATGTAATAAGTAATTGGAAAGTAAAGCTCGTTAAACGTATCTTCTATCTGTGTAGAATCGGTGTTCTATATAACTTCATTAATTATTTTAAAGTAATTATTAATATTTTATTTAGTAATCATACTATAGTTTAAAATGCTAAATAATTTTAATTTTTTTATTATTATTATTTAACATTATTAGATTGATATTATTAGTTAGACCGAATTACATTAAAACTATTATATAAAGAATCCGCCTTTTAAATCATCTTAATATTATAAGACATTTTTCTTGATAAGAAGTAAAAAAAAGTATAAAAAGCAGAATAAGACCTCATTAGATATACTTTTAAAATTGCTACTCCACTACTGTAATCTTAATGATACATTGCTCTCTTATTAAAGCTTATATCGCTCGCGTGAGTAAATTATTTCGTTAAAACAAAACTGCAGAATTGGCAAAAATTGTAAAGACTTAAAGAAATCTTCTAGGTCTGAGAAACATTACTGTATTCGTCTAGAAACAAAAGACTCAATTTAACAGTGATAATTAATAGATTCTAAGCAACCAAAAACCTAATTTAAGAAGTAATTATATATATATCTCTCAATCTCTCTATTGACACGTACTTCTCTAAGCACTTTGATATTATTAACTTTGATTCAATTGCTACTTTATAATATGTGATATAGATAAATAGTATATATAATTACAAAGATATTTAATAAAATAGTATTTAATGAATAAATAATAATAATTTAATAAATTTTATTTATTGTTTTTCATATATTTATTAGTGTGAATTGAGCTTGATACTCTATATAATTCATATTGTAAAGTACTTAGTTTAGTGGTTATTTGTTGTTTTTAGTTATATATAATATATTGTATGTTTGATTAGATGTAACGTAGAGTGGTGTAATTCTATATATGGTAATATTTTAGTGTTATTGTTGTTGTTGCTTTGTATTAGTTTATTATGATTCCTGAAGACATGCTTTTGGTATAACCAATACTCAATTTGCGTGGAAAAATAAAGAGCTGCTGTATTATTTATTCTTTTCTAATTTTTTAATATATATTATCTATATGATTTATAATTTAGTTTTTAAATATAAGTATATATGTAATCATATTGCTCTCTTTTATATTCCCATTATTTTATCATATATAAACTTGTAGTTAGACAGATATAATATTTTCATAGTATAGAGAAATAAAGACATATATACAATATTTAGGCCTATGATATATGCTCTGCGTGTGCTAAAACTAATTTCAAAATATAATAGAAAGAAATTCTATGCTTGTTCTGCATGTAGGGATCGAAAATTGTGTCCATTTTATCTCGAAGAAGACCAAGCTGTGAAAAGAAATGATAAAAGAGAACATATTCTGCAATTGGAGACATCACTCTTTAATGATCATGTAACAAAATTTAAGACCTATTTAAAACTGCTTAGTAAAATTAATGAGAAGGAAGTATATTACTGTGAAACATGTAACACATTATTTAGTGGTAATTCTAAGAAAGATCATGATAAGTGTATACTGTCTGAAATATTAAAAGAAAAGAAATTGAAAACACCAAGTCAAATATTTTCACCAAAGAGCGAATCCAAATTTAAAGCGCAATATTTTTTCACAGATGAGAGTCTCAAAGTTATTGTACAACTTATGAATGACCTTCAGATTAAAAAGGTATTGTGTATAGGAGTTCCCAGTGTTTATGAATATGTTAAGAACAATCTTGGTATGAAAACGTTTCTCTTAGATATTGATGACAGGTATTGCAATTTTTTCTCAACAAAAGATTTCTGTGTTTATAATATGTTTAATCATTATTTCTTTGGTGGACATAAAAGTATAGAAGAATATGAAAATTTTCTGAGTGAGAACCTGACAGACAAATTACTAGTCCTCATCGATCCTCCATTTGGTGGAAGGGTTGAACTGATTTCAAACACACTATCAGTTTTAGAAAATGATTGGAAGAGATTAAATAATATTACAGGAGACAAAACATTGCCAGTGGCTCTTATATTTCCATATTTTCATGAAAAATCTGTTAAATTATATATGCCAACTTTCAACATGCTGGATTACCAGGTGAATTATGTAAATCATGTTTTATATGCAAAGGGGCCTAAAGCCATGAAACAAGGATCTGCGGTAAGAATCTTTACAAATTTATCGCCACATCTATTTATTTTTCCTTCAGAAGAAGGGTATAAATTTTGCACAGCCTGCAATCGAAGAAGCAAGAAGAAGAAAGAGAAGAATGAAGAGAAGAAGAAGACGAAGAAAAAGAAGAAGTAACATGACGCGGCACAAGATTACTCGGTAGAGGAAGAAGAAAAGAAGAAGAAAAACCTGAGTTAATAATAATGGTAAATGATCTACTTATTTACTCATAATTGAAATAATAATGATAGTAAAAATAAACTAATAATAATATAATAATAATAATAATAATAATAATATAATAATAATAATAATTAATAATAATAATAAGTGGAATTCGCTTTTAAAGTTTCATTCCAGTAGTTTGTTTAATCAGTTTGTTAGGGATAGAATTAGTTTGCAGAGGCTGAGAAGAAAGGTACATAATAGGGAGTGAATTGCGGTTTTCGAGGGCGCATGGTTGGCTCCACCATCGGCCCAAGGGTGAACCCTACTTTGACCGAAAGATGCCATAGTGGACCCGTCACGTCCATGAAGCCCGGGAGGCGGATTTTTTTTTTTTTCCACGAACTTGCGAAGAGTTTCACCACTTAGCGGTATAAAGGAGCGGTATAGCGGTTTCGTTTACGACTGCGTTCATATTTTTCTACTACTTTTCTATTTCTGGTGCATGTTTGTGGAAAAGAAGGTGGGTGATGTTGATGATGAATTATGTATGATAAATTCAAGTTTATAAATATATTATTTATATACGAATATATATATTATATAATATCATATATACTATATATATATTAATATATACTACTATATTATAATATATATATATATATATATATTATATATATATATATATTATATATCTAATATATTTATAATGATAATATTATATAATAATATATATATAATATCTATGTATAATTTATGTATTATAATAAATATTTATATGTAAAATTTTGTATTTATCTGTATAAAATAAAATATATATATTGTATATACAATTATATATATAAAATAATTATATATATATAATATATATAGATATATATATATATATATTATATATAAATATACATATTATATAATATATATACTATATATAATAAGTAGTATGTACCCACCCTGCCAGAGCCACCCCTTTTTATATTGAGGACTAGAGATATTTGCTTTACTTAAACTTGGAATATAATCTTATATGTGCATAAACATGATCACATGCGAGTTGTAGCGGCTTTCCTCAGACCCGAAAGGTCGTGAGGCCTTACCCCTTCTTCGGAGGCGGTAATCCCCGCTTACACCCCTTCTGTCGCTGATCCCCCTCCCGATTCACACCCCTCAAGGGCGCATCCCCTGGTTTCTCCGAACGGGTAATGTGTTGCTTCAGTATACTCTGTGTTAATGAAATGTATTCGTAAAGTTAAGACGTATGTAATAATATTATCTATGACAATCGTGGAGAATAACCACCTGATTTGTTAGAGAAATGATTAGTTTCTTGTAAGATATTGACTGTGTTTACTGACGCATATGTGTTGTAAACCGTGAACCTAGTGTTAAAAGTTTTTCGTTGAAATAATGTTAGGTGCCCCAACTTTGCTAATGTCTCACGTTCTATTCATAAGAGTCAAATGATGTTATACTCGAAACGATTGACCTTTGATTGGAAGAATGATTATGTCAATCATAGTTTCAAATGATGGTGCGATCTTGATAGACTGGTGCACTTTAGTTAAGGATTTTGTTAGATAAGTGACGGCGCTTTACCTGTTGCAATATGCTCGAAAAGTATCTGGACTTTATCGATTATGTATGACCTTGATTAGCTTTTACCTTTGATCAGTAGGGAATTTTTCATAACGTTAGCGTTATATTATTCATCTACGCGAGTATGTCTTAGGTATTGCATTTGTACATTACTATTCCAGTTCGCGGTTATATTTGAGCTTGATTGATAAATAATAACTGTGGTTAAGCATATATTCGTAGAATATATATAAAAAGAACATATTTATGTTATTTTTGTCAAATGATACTTGAAATATGACTGAATCAAAGCTCAATAGATCACAAGCCGTGGACGGGTAGGGACTGCGCTGGATGGGGGGTTTCACTTTCATCGGATTACGATTCCTACTGCTTTAAATCAGTAAATTATTAGATCAAAATCAAATTTACTTCAAAGAACTTATTTTATGTTATTTATATAAAACCTGAACTATTTTTTGTTATGTTTGGTTAAAACCTTGTCTAGTTTGCTATGAATCCTGGGAGTATGATATTCTAGACGAGATTATGATGATTTTTTGTTAAAATGGCTTTATTTATGTAAAAACATTGTTACGTCAGCATATATTCTTTTGTGTCAGTATGATGATTAGTACAGGTTTAGCCTAAAACTTTTTTAAAATTACGATGTTAATGTAAAATTTAACATTGATATATGTTAGAATATGCTTGAAAAAAAGTGTGTAATAGTATACGTTTGCACGAATTTAACTGTACTTTACTGTTTTAAGTGCGACAGTTTGTATTTAGTGGAGGTTAATCGTGCATATGGTTTGTCGTTTCTATCGTGACATTATATTCTTAGTGTTCATGTTATGTTCATGTTAGCTTTGATTAATGTGAAACTTTGTTCATCTGTGTAGCATACTTTCACTCGCTCTGTATGAAATTTAAACAGTTATGATAAATCTTGCTAAATATCATTAGTCAATGTAATAATAACGTTTTAAAATGTTACGATGAAAGTTATAAATATATCATTGGCATAGTACTGATGCAATTCACTTTACTTGACAGCGTTTAAGTCGTTGGAACTTTGTAATGTTTAACAGTTTATTCGTGCTTACTTGTGTTAGATTCGTCGTTAATTATTTTCTTAGCTCTGTAATGCGTATGTTAGCGTTTAATGTGAAAACAACTGTTTTTACGTTTAGCATATATCGTGGTTTAGTATCCAAAGAACTTATCTTTGTACTACGTTATTATTTGGTGTTGTTGTTGTCGAACGAGAAAATATACCCTTTTGAACTGATCATGGTTCATTCTACTCGCTCTGCCTTGTTTACTTTCTTCTGATTGGGTTAAAGAAAGAATCTCAATTCACATTTAAGGCATTGTTATACACTATTTCTTCAGGTAGGATTAAGTTTTTCTCAGTTTCGATACATGACATCTCCCCACATCTCTCACGCTTGTTGTTTGATTATCTTTCCACGAGGAGCTTTCGTTATCCCAACGAAGTGTCAATTTAATTTAGACGTAAACCGGAATGGCGATGCATAATTGCTTTATAAATTCTGCCAGATTGGTTAAATATAATAAGTATTGCACACTTAATGCAAATAGTTTAAAGATAAAATCATTTTTCTGTTATAGATTTGGTTATTTCTGATAAGAGGGTAGTCTAAAAAGAATAAGTCTTAAAAACTTTACTTGATTCGTCTTTACTCTTTAGGTATTTGATGGTAGGTAGGTTATGATACCTTTTTGATAAATGTTACTGTGTCAATGTAAATTAACTGTCAATATGTTAGAGATATGTTGAAAAACAGTTATTAAATAGGTTACGTGTGTCATGTAAAATTATACCCTTACTGTGTTAAGTCGAGTAACTTGTTAATGTTACAACAGTTTATTAGGCGTAAAGTTGGTAGGTTGTCGTTGCACATTATTGTTCCTAGTTCAATATGCAGCCTATGTTTAGCTTTATTATGTTAAAACAATTGTTATTAGCATACAAATTGTTGATCAGTATGATAATCGGACAAGGTATTGATACATTTTTGCTAAATATTAGTGTTGAGTGTAAAGTAACATCGTTATGTTAGAGAAATGCTTGAAAAAAGTAAGATTATGTTACTTTTGCATACCATTGTTAATTACCGTTTAACTGTGTTAAGTGTGAACTTTGTTAATGTTAAACAATGTTTTATTCGTGTCGCAAGTTGTTGAATGGTTTGTGTGTACATATTCTTATCATGTTACGATCATGTAGCCTTTATTGATGTGGAAACCTTATCTATGTTAGGTTATCGTTGATAGCAGTTATGATAAAATTAACGCAGATGTTGTGATTAAATTTAGTTATTATTACCATTTATTGCTAAGATAGACATCTTATGTTAGAATATGTTTGATTAAGATGATGATTAAGTTACGTCTTGGATTTGTTACAAATTCTAAGTTGATAACCTTTACTATGTTAAGTGTATAACTTCCCAAACTACCCGTTTATTCGTGTTAAGGTATGATAGGTTTTTCTTTGTACATTATTTTCATAGTTCTCAGTTACACCTGTTAGCCTTTATTATGTGAACAACTGTAGTCAGCATATATTCTTGATCTTTGTTACATACTAAGAATTTTATTTATTTATTTATACCAATAATGCCACTCGTAAATGTGAACTGAATCCCATAGAATCAATAGTCAACTAGATTCACAGAGTCAGTAGGGAAGTTTTGTCGGATTTGGTTTTATTTAGTGATTATCTGCTCCTATGATGTACATGGTTACAATCTTCGTGGAAAATTTGACACTTAAAACTTCAATAGATCAATCAGGATTACAGCATGGTCAGGGTCTATGGATGTTGATATGTTGATTATTGACTTTACTGCTTACGGGTATGCTAAAACGTTACAATTTTAGTAAATATTTGACTTGAATCAATAGATCATATAGATCAATATGGTCAGGAGGAAGGTTTGATAGTGGTTTGATTTAGTCTATGCTTTATTATGTAAAACGTTACAATCTTTTAGTATAAAAATTTGTGACCTAATCAATAGAATCATATATGACTCACAGATGGTAACACGGAGGAGTTGCGTAGGTTTGTATTTATCTGATTAGCTGCTTTAGGGTAGGTAAAGACCGTTACAATTTTAGTTAAAAATTGACCTTAATCTCACTAGATCAATAGATCACAGATGGTTGACAGGTAGGACGTGGATAGTGGTTTGAATTGAGTGATTTACTGTATATCTAGGGTTATGTAAAACGCGTTACAATGTGAGTCAAAAATTTTGACCTTCAATCAAATAGACAATAGATTACAGAATGCGTCATGAGGATGTTGGATAGTGTTTTGCAATTTAGTGATTTACTGCTTAGGGTATGTAAAATTACAATTTTAGTAAAATTTGACCTTAATCAATAGTATCATTAGATCACCAGATGTCCAGTGGAGAGTGGGTGTTATTTAGTGACTTTACTTGCTGTTAGGGTTGTTGGTTAATAACGTTACATCTATAGTAAAAATTTGACCTTAATCAATAGATCCAATAATAACAGCGATCGGTCAGTAGGAGGTTGCATGCTGGCTGAGATGGTGGTTTGCAGTTTTGTTGATTACTGCTTTAGTATGTAAAAACGTAAACTTGTAAGTTATAAAACATAAAAAAGAAAAAATTGTATGTCTATTTACTTATATGTTTTATTTTTTATCTTTTCTGTCATCAGACACATCATCAAGAAAGATTGTATACCAAAAGTTTCGTTTCTACGTCAATATTTCCAGATTTTTGTGGGCCTTTGACCCCACTTGGATGGTGTACGGCTAGTTTATACCCATTATGACTATATGGGACCTTATTATGATAAGGTAATATACCGAGTTTCATTCAGTTTCTTAGGTCAACTATTCAGGTTTTGCGTGAGTCCAGAAGAACCCCCACTGGTTAGGCTGCGTGTGTAGCATTTATTTCAAACCCCCTAATATGGATGTGATTTCCAGATGTACCTCCCATACGTTTATTCGCATGGGTCACGGCGCTCTTACTCATCTTAACCGAGTCTTCATCTCGTTCTGAGCGTGTGTCACACTATTTGTTCAGCAATTCTCTGGGGCCGGTCTCCGATCTTTGGTCAATACGTTCATTTTACCCCCTTTCTTCCGTATACATTTAAAGGGTTACAACCTAAACAAGGTACCTGTATATCTCACAGTTGTCGTTGGTTAGGTATGTCAATTATTTTCAGGATTTTGGCGGTGCCAGTACCCCGTCTGGGGCTGGCACCACATCATTTTACACCCGGTCATCTAAGATACATCCTCTAGAAGGTTGTATATCCGAGTTTTCAATCATTCTAGCAATTCCGCTTTCTGATATTTCAGATTTTTTGGCCCAGGCTTTGGTCCTACAAAGTTTATTCAGTTCGGACTTAAAGTCACGACCCTCTGTCACTTTTTACCCCGTAATGACACCTAAGATTACAAGCCCTTAAAAGTTTGTTATAATTCAAGTGTTTTTTTCACTTTTTATCTTACATTCATATAACCTTTCAAAATCTCTTGTTCGTGTTCCATCTCTCTAGCTGTTTGCTGCTTTCTGGGGTGTGCGATCCTAGACACCCTACGGTCTATGTATACATAACTCCCAAGATTTATCCTAAATCACCTGCTAACCCTTTACCAAGAGCAGTGCTTTTTCTCCATCTGCTTGAAATAATAATCAAACCCATATAAGGAATAGAACTACCCGATTGATTGTTTATACGACTGTTTCATTTAACTCTCGGCTCCGCAAGTTGGCCCAGCACCGGGGCCGAGCCACACTCCTCAGATTCAATATCAAGTATTCTAGAGAACTCAACTTCGTGATATCACCTCAACCAAAGTTTCAAGCCTATTACGAACACTTTGTGAATTTTTTACTCTAGCCCAATACAGCCGCGCGGTAGGTTTCACCGCGGGGAGTGCGGCCTACGTCATGCGAGATACAGTTAGGCTCGGGGTTTCCGTGCCATGCTAGCGTCCCCGATCGACACGCCTATAAGATCAATTTATCGAAGTTGTGATTTTTGTACTTGCTCTGTTTGGGCAGTGTTCGACCATAAGTCGTGTCCGCGGCGTGCGGCGGGTATGTTAAGGTTTACGGGCTTTGGTTTAGCTAGGTATTCGGGCTGGGGGTCCCCCTTCGGGACCCGCCATGGGATGTAACCCTGCCGTATTACAACAAGGCATTATTGTTGCACCATCTAATCGCCCCTGCGTCCAAATTATTAACGGCGATAGGATAACTCTGCAACTTTATCTATCTGATCCACTATACACTACTACTACTATAATAATACATAATGAATAAATAATTAATAATAATTAATAATACATAATCATATAATAATAATAATGATAATAATAATAGATAATAATAATATATAATATATAAGTCATAATAAAATAAAAACTTCAAAGTAGACTCTTCATTCAAACTGTGTGTGGAACCGCTCCAAGTCGGAGCCGGACAAGTCGGAGCCGGAGTCGGGCAGTCAGATCGCAGTCGGATAGTCGCGAGCACAACACACTCGAAATTATGATCACTCCGTGATCTCAAATAAATAACGATAACTAAATAATAATAATTCAATAATAATACAATAATTAATAATAAAATAATAATCAATAAGATACTAAATAATAATCACTGTATTTTGATGCGCATGCTGCGCGCTTGCCACTGGACGTAATGCTCGGCTGCGCCATGATACGTTCAATCACAACTTCGAACCTAACTCCATTGGCTTAACTTCAATCTCGGGTTTTGGAAGCAATAAGTGGCTATAAACGAGGGAAACGCGTAGCGGGCCTAAAGCTCTCCCGGCGTCCCCCCTTCTACTATACATCCTACTGGCACCAAAACTCCATGTGATCAGTTTATCACCCCATATATAGATTTTATTCCAAGTTTGAAAGCAATACCTTCTCTGTTCCTTCATATAAAAAAGGGTCGGCATCGCCAGGGCTTCTGTACCATACTCACCTACTATATATATATACTATATATATATATATCATATATATATATACTTTACTATACAGACGATAAATTATGGTGTCCGGTTGCTAAAATATATAATATGGAAGACTCTTTAGATTATATTTATTAAGAAGAATATATTATATATAATATATATTATAATATATAGTATTATATATATATATATAATATATATATATATATATATATGTATAATTATAGATAAATTAGGAGACGAATATCCGTATTTTCCGATATTCGGGAATGCGAATATTTTACGAATAATTTTTTTTAATCTCGAATGCGCAAAAAGTGTAAAGCAGAAATATTTTCTTATATCGCGAATGAGAATCATGTGTTGAGAATGTGCACATTGCCAGTAACCTTTGCCACTTTTATACTAGGCAGTAAGTGGAATATTTTGCTTCTGTTTGTGATATGAGCTGCAGCCATAAAATTTAACTGAATAAAATTTACATTAAATTTTAATATTTTATAAGACTCAGATGGAGGACCCAGCCGTTATCTACCCAACTTATCTTATCTCTTTTCGCCAAACCCTCGTGCCCTTTGAAAAGAAACAGTCACTTCATTTCTTTATTCTAGACTAGACATATGATAGCATACTGAAACAAAGTGAAGTTAAAGGAATGGTTTTGTAAAGTTATTTTCAAATAAAATTATTAATGTTATTTCCAGTGTGTCTGAACATTTAACTTACAGATCATTCCAGCACCACTAAAAAAATGTTTACTGGCAACAGCGCTTCATGGCGGACAAACAAGGTAAGTTCTTGCTAACTGTGAGAGATCAGGATGCGTCTCGCTTGCATCTTCACCACATAAATGGATCTTCGTCAAGGGAAAGGAGTTTTTCTTTGACCAGCTGGCTGACGATTTTTTATGCCTTCGCTAGACAAGTGCATCATTGGGATGGTATTCATCATCATCATTCATCATCATCATCATCATCATCTCATCATCATCATCATCATCATCATCATCATCGATCCATCACCACCCAGACTCACAGCATTGAATGTAAATTTAAGGTCATAACGTGAGAGTGGATGGCGCGCGATGGTTCTTTGAACGTGATGCTCTACTTGGTGTGTATCCTGACCGACTATTGACGAGCCATCAGATTACGACACAGTTCTTGTCTTGACTAGATTCAAAAAGTGTATTTATGGAATTAAAGTGGTTATTTTTGGCAAAAAATAGAACGATTTTGCTAATTTTCTCTCACTTTCGTTAGTCATATTTGTAGTTTTCTGACTCTGATTTGTCTAGAGGATAATATACTCTCTACAACGTTGGTTTACGAGAAGAATGACGTCTGAAAAAGAGTTTTTTTTTCATGATTGATATCTTCAAAGGCTAGCAGCGACATGACATTTTAATTCAGATCTAGAACTTGTATGAGATGTTAAAACATTCATATTTTATCATTGGGTGGCCTACAAGCGTCAGATTCATTAATTCAGTTTCATCGTTTATCATCACTGTAGAGTTCTTTTGCAGACGCAGAGCGTAATGTATGTGTTATTGAAATTTGTTTCTCAGATTATTGTACTGTTTTTTTCCTTAAAGGCTGCTTGAGTCATGTCATGACTAAGTTGTCGTACCAGTGACCTTAAAATTTTGGAGAGAAAATTCGTTTTGATATATTTGAGATGACTAAACATTTCTACATGTCAAGTGCAGTTGAATGACTGACGGAGCTTGTGATACTCACTCAAGAGAATAACAACCTTTCTATATTGACAGGCAGCATTTACATATAACACAGTGCCATAATCTATAAAAACAGCTTATCCCGGCCTGGTGTATTTATAAAAAAATCTATCATATTGCCGTGAAAAGAATATTATCACAAAGATTTTATGTCTATCTGTGGTTTGATCTTCAACGCGACCAAAGAATTTGGGCTTAATTTATATACCACTTCAATGGGTAGATAAAGAGTTCTGGTGATGGAAGGAGACTATAACATCCAAGCTATGCTTGAAATAAAAAAATTAACCAGAAAAGTCTAGGGAGAAAAGAACATATTATTGAAATATCATTCTCTGAATGATTATTATAACAATAATTGTAAACCCTGTCTGTTTTACGAGGATTCCATAAGAATCACTCTTTTACAATATACTTCAAGTACTCCTGATTTTCTTCTAGTAGCAAAGCCTACTGGGATTCGAAAAAGAAAACTAGTAACACTTAACAGCATTGTAAACGAAATTGTATCGAATGAAACCAAACGAAGACAGAAAAATTTAGAAAGATGGCTAATATTTATTAATTATCCACCACTATACCCATACATTGTAAATCTCGTTAATGCCTATCACAAAATAACCATTGGTATACATTCAAGGAAATCCCAAATGTGCTATGTGCCGACTAATTATTATCATCTTGTATAAACTATATATTCATCAGGAACAAAAGATTTCAAGAAAAAAACCCTGAAAAAAAACTAATTGGCCCGTACTAACTCGCCTCATGCGGCGCCCGCTGATCATAACCGTTCATCTCATCCACGAGCAAGACGTAAAACCCCTAAGGTGAACCCAAAATAGCCATGCCAAAAGAGAGAAATTAAAATTAGAATCCACTCACACGCCCACTGAATCGACAGGCAAATAGCATACACCAACCCACCGGCCGGCATCACCTTTTTACCGAACATTCTCTTGGAAAAGTACTTTAAAAAATTTTTGAAGCAAGAGGAAATAGTCAATCCATGGTTGGACACCACCTTACACATTCTACGCAATAACATTTAAAGTATAAACGTCAGTTTGTTCTACACGTTTATATGTTGAGCTTGGGTCTTACAAATTTGAAGAAAAATAAATTCATACTTCGTTTTTTTTTTAATGAATTTTTTTGTTACTTGGTTCACTTTTCAAAACTTGAAATGCTAGAAAAACACAAATAAACATTGGAAAATTTTTCATTTTTTAGACCGCCAAAGAAAAAAAAGAATTTTATTCTCATTTGTTATAATTATACTATATTATATATACTATATAATATATATATATATCATAGTATAATATAATATATATATACTATATATATATATATATATACTGTATATATATATATTATATATATTAATATATATATATATATAGTATATATAATATACTATATATATATATATTATTATATACTTCCTGTATCAGTATATATATATATATATATAATAATATATATATAGTTATATATAGTATCTATATACTCATATATATATATATGTACTATATATATATAAATTTTTATTTTAGTAATTTAATTATAATGTACGTATATGAGTATATATATATTTATATATAGTATATATATAGTATATATAGGCTTCCAAGCAACCTTTCTATTGATTATAAATAGAGTACAGAGTTCAAAGCGTAGTTGATGCGTCGTAAGTAGCTTGACTTGAAAACTGTTGTCGTGATGCGCTCTTTTTGGTCGGAGGCGAGATCGGTACTATCGTGGAGAAGCTCATACTCGTACCCATTGGACTAGACGGCGACGCCTGTTGTCGATGAGTTCGGTACGGCTTTTGGAACGAGGTAAATTTTGTTCGTCTTATTATTGCAAATCTTGTCTCGTCAACTTCTAAGGCACACCGTAACAAGGCCGCAGTTCGATGCCACTGTTCGTTACGATCCTTGACTTTTGGTCAGTCATGTTGTCTCCTGTAATCCCATGGTGCACCCAACACTGAAGACCATGCCTCGCCTGTAACCCCAGAATGGGTTTCCAACCACCCTTGTATGGAATATAAATCAAGATATCGAGTTTTCCAAAGCAGTGCAGTGTCGACCAGCAGGAGATTTTGAAACACTTTCCGAGATTCCTCTTTTGTTGGAGAGGCGGAATCGCGACTAGTGGTAGAGCATCCTGGACATTGTCTAACGGTGACGGCTGTTCTTCGGATGGTTCGAGTCCTGGCGAAGTGAAATTTTTCTTCGTTCGTCTTATTCATTGCAATTTGTCGTAACAAGCATTGTTGTGCGCCTTTCGCGCGTCCTTATCATTAATTTTTGGTGTACGGTGTATTGCCTCCCTGGAACCGCTCATAATTGATCACCCTTGAAGAATGAAGCCCGCGTAGCCCCAGAAGGGTTCCAACCACCCCTCTTACTCGCTTGGGTTGTAAATGAAGTTACTCGAGTTCTCAAAGCCAGTCGACTATCGCTAGCGCACGAGAGGTTGTTGAACAACTGTCCGACTGATGCCTTCTTCTTTTTTTTAAAGACAAAGAAACAGACTTTGGTACGAAGCTTCCTTGTAGCATGTGTCTAACGGCGACGCTGTCTGATCGATTTGGTCTCGAAATCCTTGGCGCGAGTGAAATTTTTTACTTCTTTATTTGGAAGAATTGTGTTCCAGGGAAAGCTACCCTTGGTTGCGCCGGATGTCGGCGATTCCTTGACTTTGGTGTCGGTGTGTCTCCTGTAACCCATTGAACGTCACCCCGCTGATGAATGCCGTGTAGCGCCAGAAGGGGTTCCAACCACCCTCACGGAGAAAGTTTAAATAAGTTATGCGAGTTTCACAAGCAGTGATTATTCGGAGATCAGGTAGATTTGTAAACTTCCGAGATGCCTTTCTTTTTGGGGGAGGTGATCAGACTATGTGGTTCTTAGAGCGCCTCCTGAACATTGTCTAACGGCGACGGTTGTTGTCGTATGGTTTCGAGTCGTCAGCACGAGGGTGAATTTTTTTCGTGGCCTATTATGTGCTAATTTTGCCGGCGGCTGAGGGCAACAGAAGCGGATTTTTCTGCGCTTCTCGCGCGTTACCTTGACTTTGGTAGGTTGCTCCTGTTACCCCCATGAGCACCCCTGACGAATGCCGTGTAGCCCAGAAGGGCGTTCCAAACCACCCTTCTGCTGGATTCTAACATAAGATTGAGTTTTCCCAAAGCTGTGAATATCAAAGCTATGAATATTTGAAAACTTCCAAGATGACTTACTTTT
Organism: Trachelipus rathkii; assembly: GCA_015478945.1. NCBI lineage: Eukaryota > Metazoa > Arthropoda > Malacostraca > Isopoda > Trachelipodidae > Trachelipus > Trachelipus rathkii. The sequence continues at coordinate 1,957 of JABUQX010059084.1, read as the reverse complement.
TGGGCAGGCGGATTGTTTACTAGTGGCGTTAGAGCCTCCTGTATCATTGTCTAAGCTGCGACGCTGTTAGTCGACTGGCTCGAGTCTGGCGTGTGATGAAATTGTTTTCGTCTTATTATTGCAAATGTTGGCAACAAGCATGTTGTGCGCATGTCGGGGTTATTTGACTATGGTTGCGGTTGCTCCTGGATAAGCCCAAGGAGCACCCCAGTAGAATGCCGTGTAGGCCCCAGTAGGGTTTCCAATCAGCCTTTCTTATGGGATTTAAAAAGTTATCGAGTTTCAAAGTGCGCAGTAGATATCGAAAAGCAGAGAAGATTTGAAAACTTCTAAGATGCCGTTATTTTTGGCGGAAGGCGTGATTGGACTAGTGGTTAGAGCCTCCATACATTGTCTAACGGCGACGCTGTGTTTGGTGGTTTCGGTTCCTGGCGCGAGGGAAGATGTTTTCGTTCTTGATTACTGCCCAAATTTGTTCGCAACCAATCATGTTGTTGCGCAATGTCTGCTTAATTCCTCCGACTTTTTGGTTCGGGGTTGCTTCTGTAACCCGAGAGCTACCCCAAGTAGTAATGCCGTGTTGGCCCGCAGAAGGGGGTTACAACAACGCCTTCTGTTGGAGGTTTAAATAAGTATCGAGTTCTCAAAGCCTTAGTTGACTATCGAAGCAAGAAGATCTTGTCAAAACGTTCGAGATGTTGCCTTCTTTTTTGTGGGAGGTGGATACGGCATAGTGTAGAAGCAGCCTAATGTTACATCTGTACGTCAACGGCCGACAGGCTGTTGTCGGTTGGTTCGTAAGTGCCTGGCGCCGAGTTGAAATTTTGTTGCGTCTTATATTGCATAATTTTGTTCTGCGATACAAAACGATGTTTGTGGCCTACTGTCTGACGGTGTCTGCGTTGGTTGCCTATTGTAACCGCAGGAGCACCCAGAAGATACTGACGTTTGTAGGCCCCGAGCAGGAGGATTCTTGATAGCCCGCATTCTGTGAATTTTATGGACACTCTATGCAAGAAAATCCGAATTTAATATAAATCTATGAAAATAAGTCGTTCTATTGATGAATAACTTCTTTACCATCTTTTTATGTCTTAATTAAAAAAAACTGAGCAAAACAAAAAACAGACATCTTTCTTTGGTGGGGGATGTAATAGAGGCCTCCTGGATTTTTTGCGGGAGGCCTGAGCTGTCTCTCAATTAAATATAATTGAAGGACTTATCCTTCACATCTCGCCGTTTAGCACATAAAACACATGATTTTAGGATTATTCCGACTCAAGGTGCGCTCTGCCAACTAAATGAATTCCAACGAATTAGTATGTATGACACAACATTTTGGATACGCATACATGGCTTTCTCCGACCCCAATTTTGCCTTTCACTTGTTCTCCCATAAAAAAGTCATCACTCATAAAGTGCAGCTTACTAATAAGAAGAAGCACATATAACTATAGAGAGTGGCGTACTTGAAAAAACATAATTTTAAAATCACGCGTACAAACATAGATAGTGGAAAATCATATCAAGATCCCGTCTATAGTTTCCAATCATGGAAGGTGACTACCTTACCTAGACTCGAAACAAAAACTTAGTAAGTAAAAGGATGAATGATATACCCACGGATCATAACCATATAACTACTTATTATTGATGAAACGAAGTGTACTATTTATATCCGATATATCATTTCACACACGAATAATGGATATGCGAAATATAATGGAGGCAATCCTCCTAATGTTTTTTCTCTAATTACTTTCCACAACCGCTTTGCTTTATTGGTGTCAGAATAACCCTAAACCCCGATATAAAGTTGTCTACTCTAACGTAACCAAAAAAAAAGCCTGACACCTGTAATAGAGTAACACAAGAAGCCTCCCGCTCGCAACAATCGCTTAATTATGTAATGAATATCTAATCTAGTATACATCCTTTGTTGATGTGATGTCGTGTG
>JABUQX010059083.1:32500-37948 GCA_015478945.1 Trachelipus rathkii | reverse complement strand
ATTAGAACAATTAGAAGAGAAGTCATACAACTTTGAGAAACTTGTTTGGAACTATTTGAAGGAAAGTTTAGTTATATCAAGAACGACTTTCATTTGGGTTGAAGAACTATTACTTATTGGAAGAGGTTTATTTACTGAAAGTAAAGGAACATTGATATATTGAGGAGTCCATCTGCGACTCAGGAATAATTTAGAAATCAGAAGACGACTTCGTGATTTTCGCTACACTTCGTGTCTGAGAGAGTGGAAATCTATATTGTGAATCATACCCTAGACATTTATATTACGTTTATGCACTTTTATTTGTATTGTATAATAAAAGAATTGCGGCGAATTGTCACGCTTGGTTCTTGGCGAATCCCCATCTTGTGCAATACAATTGGACGGCTCTGTCCGGAAATACTTTTCTAAGGAAAAAAAGAAATGCCTGAGACCAATAAATTGAAGACTCTGTCTGAACTTGCTTCTAAGAAGAGGAATATATCAGCGGTCTTATTTGAATCAGTTCATAAAAGAATATTTATCCGTCGTCATTCGGAAGTTAAAGTCAAACTCTAGTAATATGATTTTAAGTGTGAGCTTCTATTAGAAATTACTTTTCTTGAATATGGATCTGTGCGGCATATAGCAAAGAATCGCAAGATCTTGGACTAAGGGAAAAGAGGCAAGGAATTTATAGCTGCTGGAAAGAGAAGCTGCTTAAAGAAGCGGCAGAGAGAGAAGCTACCAGACAAGCTGCTGAAAGAGAAGCTGCCAGAGAAGCAGCAGAGAGACAAAGAGAAGCTGCCAGAGAAGCAGCAGAGAGACAAAGAGAAGCTGCCAGAGAAGAAAGAGAAGTGAAAACACTAAATGAAAGTTCAAAGATGGCTACTGTTGCCATAGCAACGTATGGAAATAATCGCAACTTTCAAAAGCGAATTTCCCAGTTAACCTGTTTCAAATGTGGTAAAAAGGGACATAGGGCTGTAGAATGTAGAAACTATGCCATCTACAAGAGAGATAGCCAACATAGATTTTGGAGAAACAGAAAAAAGAGCTCCAATAAAGATACTAAGAACCAAAAAAAAAAAAAAAAGAGAGCAACTGAAGCCATAATAAATGACAATGGTAACATAGCGCGACGGAGTGAAAGCCCGAACTCTTGACAATCTATCAACAGTTGGAAACCGGCGACGTGATGTCAGTGTAGATGTTATGAAATATGTCGGCAAAGAAATAGGGTGCATTGGCTGTGGCAAACGATACTGGATTCACGGGTGAGCTTGGCGTAAAGGATAGAAAACGGAAGAGTGATATTTTGCCCGTAGTCGACTGGAAAAATTGAATGGAGTTGCTAGAAAAGTATTGAGAGACGCAGGCTGCGACTGTGTCTGTCAGAGGGAATAATGTTTCGGTGATCAAACTAACTGGGGAAAGAGAGCAAGTTAATGCTGAATTGACAATACAACAGAGATTTCCGGTGTCCATCATTTGACGTCGATAATGCCTAATTACTCAGGAGCGTTTGACAGCGATACCCTTACCTGATGCTATCTACGATCTTGTGATAGGTAATATTCCAGGCGCGAGAGATGCATAGACGCCGCTTGTCACGACATAAAGAACGAAAAGGAGCGGCAGATAAGAAACCTTTCAGCTTACTGAAAGAATAAACAAGTTGTCCGCGGAAAACGAAAGGCACGCCTAAGGAAAGCGTCAAGGATAAAGAAAATGAAACCTTGAAGAAATCTTAGGAGACTTTATGAGAATTTGCTTCCTAAATGTTGAAGAAAATTTTCAGGCCATATTATCTGAGATTAGCAAAGCTCAAGACCAAATTACACAATTCTCCCAGTTGACTAGATGAAGCAAGAAGTGAAGTTATAGCAATTCGATGCGCCGCCGAAAAATGTTTCCGCGGCTGGAAAAGCGAAAATGTGAATCAGAGTTCGTCTCCATTCAGCAGATTATGAGAGAGGAATTTAAAAATTTAACGAATGTTAATGGATATTCTCCAAATCAGTTATAAAGAAAATAGGAAGGAGCAAACATCTCACTTCCATACAGGCTATACTCAATGTAAAAGTTAAGTTGAAGACCAGCTAGTGTTGCAGACGGAGAAGACTTCATTAAGTCCGGATCGTATACTCCCATATGCAATATCGTAAACACATATAATTCTTAGAAAAAGCTCCAGAAGATCTGCATTCTGCACATTCTCGAGTTTAAGGACCAGCAACAATACTCCTGCTCATTAAGAAAAGTTTCAATTTACCATGTGAAATGAAGCCATCAGTAAAGGAGTCTGCACCCTCGAGTGCGACTACAACTCAGATTGAAGAATTTAATAAACATCGCTCACAAGCTAATCGAAAACTCAACCACAATGACATCGATGAAAAGATATCTAAACAGATCAAAGTCCTTCAGCATGCAGCTCCAAAGGTTACAGAAAATCCCTCGTAACAAACTCTGAGGAAACGAGCTAAAACGAAAGCGAATTAATACCGGATAAACACACACCACACGCCGCACAAGTACACACGTGGAAAAGCAGGACGGTACGAAAAAGAAAAACACGCGAAAGGGTTTGTAGTAATGACAGACCGCGGAATAGCAGCCAGCGCAAGTTTTTACACCCAAAACTAACAATGAACAAACTTAGGACGTCATTAGAGGACCACAACACCCCAGCTAGCCAGTGAAGATACGAACAACCCACGATAGACACACATAACAAAATTGAAAAGATTAAGAGAAAGACACTCAAAGGATCAAAGCCTGAAATTGATCAAGTCACGAGAGGTCACGAGGGAATTAAAATCCTTGAGAAGTTTAAAAAGAAACGAGCGCCATTCTCCAACACCCATAGTTTGAACATACAGAGACAAGGTCAACCAAGGAGAACGAAATAACGCGAATCTCTGCCAGGGAAGAACAAGCCACTCATGTACAACATAGCGAAGCTAAGAAATAAAAGCCTAATTCGACAACGAAGGACACACACAACACACCCGTATCGAAGGAAAACACAGCAACTCATTTGCAATACGGAAACAGCATCCAACATATGAAAGACCATTTGAGACCTCCACCCCCGACGGCGACATACTCGCCGCGCTACGCATCGCAGACTCAGTTATAACATGTTCAAAAAGACAAAAGCCCACCGTACTTTCTTTATATATACATGGCGGAGCGTGCTGTTATGCCTTATTAGGAAAAATCATGGAGAATCAAATATGAGCTCTCAAACGATCACTCAGGATCAAACTACTCAATTATTTATATTTGGACAAGGATTGGCTAGAAACCTGCCTTACTTCCTGAAAAGATGCCTAAGTCTCCCACCACCATCAACAACAACAAAACGTAATATTAATTTGAAAATGAGACTTAGTTACACAGACTCTTATTACTCTTAAAAATATTTTAATACTAAGGCCACCTTCATCAATCAAATTAGACCACACACATCCACAAACATCCTCGCCTACTCCTATTTGCAAGCCAGCACCCAAACCCAAGCAGTCACATAAACCTCCTAACCACTCAGCATCCACTGCCGATTACGCGGAAAGTTATAAATGGAAATACATTAGTTATTACCTGGTTTTCATAATTGATTCTAGCATCACACATCTGGCTAACATCTAACCCCACGTTCTGGGATAACTTCCAGCACCTCTTCACGAACCACATCCTACCATCCTCAAGTAAAACCAATAAGCAACTCACTACAGCGAGACAGAACACTACTTATGTAACAACACAAAACCATTACTACTAACTACATACATCTCATCAGAGACAAACAGATTCGCCACCACAAGCCCCCAAACTCCTAATTTCTGTGATTACACACAAGCCGACAGCATGCTATATACACAGACTATAATGCCCATGCGAGTCGTGCAGACGAAATCTCACAGACGCTCTACACCCACCAAAAAACCAAACATTATAAATACAGAAGATCGTAGCACTAGAAGCGAATACCTTCGATAAAACACGCCAATAGTCTCCCACAATATTTACAAGATGAGCAGAACGCTCTCTCGATAGACATAATCTCAGGAAACAGATTCAGGAGACACAACCTAATTACACGATTCTAGTACACCAAGCCGGCCCGCAACACGACCCATACCATTAGACAGCTTAGAGAGAAGACTACTTACAACTCCCTCTCGCAGAAACTTGTTTGGAAACTATTTGAAGGAAGCTTTAGTAAAATATATCAGACGACTTCACTTTGGATGAAGAACTCATTACTTATTGGAGAGGTTTTATTTACTCGGAAAGTCAGAAAACAATTGATATATTGAGGAGTCCATCTGCGGACTCAGGACATTAATTTAGAAAATTCAGACGGACTCGTGGATTTCACTACCGCTTCGGTATCTGAGAGAGTGGAATCTACAATTTGCGACATCCCTAGACATTATTATTTACAGTTTATTCAGTGTCTAATTTTGTATTGTATAATAAAGAATCTCCAGGGAATTGTCACGCTGGTTTTGGCAGAGCACGATTCTCCTGGAAATATACCATAATTATATATATATATATATATATATCATATATATATTATTATATATATAATATATATATATATATATATATATATATATATATAACATGTATATAAAATTAATATATATAATTGATTTTAAATATATTATTACATATATATATATATATATATATATATGAAAAATGGGACATGAAAGGGCCTTTCACGTTAATTAACCTTTCTTCTCGGAATACCCGGTAGGAGATCAAGACAGAAAAAGGAATACCTTTCTCCGATAACCACCCAGATAAATTTTACCTGTTTTTTCTCGAAATTAAAAGCAGAATTGCCTTAGGGACAAGAATTACATATTTATTTCTTTATGTATAATTATATATTATATACAGTATAATATAATACATCTCTAATATATATATTATATATATATTATATTATATATATTATATATATATATATAATATATATATTCTATATAATATAGATAATATTATATATATACTAATTCAAGTTGCTTCCTACACGATTCTGACTACAACTAACTACTATCTACTAATACTACTTCTACGACATGCACTATTACTATTTACTACTACTAATTACTACAACAAAACTACTACTACTACTGTTACACTACTGTACTACTTACTACTTACTACTACTACTACGTACAACTTTATTATTATTATTATTATTGATTCATTGATTATTATTAATAATTATTATTATTATTATTATTATTATTTTATTATTATTATTATTATTATTATTAATTATTATTATTATATTATTATTTTATTATTATTATTATTATTATTATTATTATCTTAACCAAACACTGTTTATTTTATTTTATTTTAAACCTGGAGTGATCCACCAACCAATTTTATTATTATTCTTATATTATTATTATTTATTATTATTATTAACAAAAA
>JABUQX010059083.1:7500-27500 GCA_015478945.1 Trachelipus rathkii | reverse complement strand
TGCTGAGCACGAAGTAGCACGAGTTGCAGGAGTCGCCTCCTGATATATATATATAATCATATTATTATATATATATATATATATAATATAATTATATATATATAATATATAATATATATATATAATAATATATATTATATATATATATATAATATAATTTATTTATATATATTATATAATATATATATATCTTAATATATATATTATATTAATAATATATATATATATTATATATATATTATTATATATTATATAGATATAATATTATAATAATATCATAGTATATATATATATATAAGTGGTCGCCCATATTGGTGCTGGAAGTGAAATGTCGACCCTTGAATACCATGGGAATTTTTATCATTTTGGCTCTTTGCGACGACACCCCTGAAAAAAAAAACGAGTTTTTTTTTCCGAATAATAAAATTAATAAAAAATAAATAAATAAATTAATAAATAAAATCAATAAATAAAAATAAAAAAAATATAAAATAAAATAAAAAATAAATGAATAAAATAATAATATAAAATAAAATTAAATACTAAAAATAGTAAATAAAATAAATAAATAAATATAAAATAAATAAATAATTAAAAAAAATGAAAAATAAATAAATAAATAAATAAATAATAACATTAATATATCTTTTACTATTATATATAAATTTACTATATATACGTTTATTATATATATATATATATATATATATATATATATATTATATATATTATATATATATTAAAATAGTATATTTATATATATAATTATTATATATTATATATAAATATTATATATTATATATATATTTATATAGAATATATAATATATATATATTATATTTATAATATTATATAAATATATATATATATATATATATATATATTATATCATATACTATATATAATATAGATATATTAATATATATATTATTAACAATTATATATATCATATATATATCCTCCTTATATATATATATAAATATATATATACTATATATAACCAATATATATATCATATATATAATATATAATATATATAATATTATATATATATATATATATATATATATAATATTATATATCAGTGGCGGACTCTAGTAATTTTATTCGAAGGTTTTCCAAGTATATACTCTTATCTCTCTCTCTCTCTCTCATCTCTGCCTCTCTCTCTTCTCTTTTTCTTCTCTCTTTCTCCTCTCTCTCTCATCTCTCTCTCTCTCCTCTCTCTCTCGTCTCTCTCTCTCTGCTCTCATAAATAAAACTATATTATATATAGATATATATATATATACTTACTATTATATATATATTATATATTATATATATATATAATAATAATATATATGCACTACCGTGGCAACAATACGGTAGCAATTTAGAGCGAACGGAGCAGCAGACAACGCGCGGGTTCGAATCCTAATTCGGATGCTAGGTAGAAATTACCTGGAGAGTGCCCCCTCCTTGAATAGGGCTATTGCCGTGAGGTGTGAACTTTAATTATATATATAAAATTATTATATATAAATATATATATAATATAGATTTATATTATATATATATATATATATATATATAATATATAGATAATATAATATTATATAATATATAGATATATAATATATATATAGTATAGTATATATATATATATAGTAAAGGAATCTATATGTTATATATATATATATATATATATAATATATTATGTATTTTTTTTTTTATAATATATAGAAAAAATATAAGATTATATATATATTATATTATAATATATATATTATACTTATATATATTATTATATATATTATATATATAATTATATATTTTATATATATAGATATATAGTATATATATATATATTATAATTAAATATTAATGATTTAGCCTATTTAAAATATTTTTCTTATGTAAAATGTTTTTTTTATTGTAGATTTCACGGTAACTTTTTTAATATTTTCTACTATTCACTTTTTCTTCTGTTGTTTAAAATATTTTTTTCATATTTTTCAATTTTTGATTTGTTTTATTAATAATCTTCCGATATAAAATATTCTTTATCTAACGTACAAATTTAAAACTTTCATTTAAAAAAAAAAAAAAAACCCAAAGATTTATAAACTATTTTTATACTATTAATGACAGAGACGATTCCGCCTAATTCCTTTATGCACGATTAGTCCTATTTTTAATGTTTTAAAGCACTAATTTTTAACACATATTCTTACATTCATCATCTCAATTTGCATAATCTTTTATATTTTATTATGTAATAATTTCATTTATCTGACCAACTTTCGCAAAAAATATGAAAATATTATAAATTACATTGTTGAAAAAATTTTTTTTTTTCGGGAAAAAAAAAAAATTTTAAGAATTTTTTTTTTTTATCCGTTTTTTTATATATTTTAAATATATATATAATAATATATATATATATATATATATAATATTTATATTAATATATATATATATATTATAATATATTAATATATATAATTATATACTATTTATATATATATATATATAAATATATATTATATATTTATAATAATATATATATATATATATATATATAATTATATATATATATATATATATATATATATATATATATATTTATATTAAATATTACTATTTAAATATGTATTGTACGAGATGAACGGAGCTTTTGATATTAAATATACATTATATATATATATATTATATATTATATATATATATATATAATATATATATATATATTATATTATATAATATGATATACTATATATAATATATATATAATATATATATATATATATTATATAATTTATATATATATATATAATATATATATATATATATGATTGTCGCCGTATATGGGCCCCGCACTGCACTGTACCGTCCGTTCTCTGTGTGATTACTCCTACTACAGTTTAGGCCTATCGTATCGGGTTAAAATTTGGAGACGCGCTATGTGGTGACGTAACCTCGTTTTGTAGACTTAGGTTACCTCCCCGTGCGCACCCTTAGGGAGGGTGCCGCCCCCTAAAAATTGAATTTCGTAGAAGGTTGAAATTTGGAAAAAGGATTCGGAGGCCGGATTTCTGGAAAGAATCGGGATCGGAAATCTGAGGAGTTGGCATCGCCACCGGTGCTGGCTCCGGTTGGGGTGCTGAGTTAGCTACAATATTTTTGTGAAATTATGACCAAATTGTGTCGTTTATATTGTACTACCTGTAGATCTCGAAATATGACTGGTTTCAGGATCGTGAGGGTGTCTGGGGACCAGGATGGGGTCCAGCGCCCGTAGAAATGAACGGAATGCATAAGAGAAGTGGATAAAGGAGTCGGATTTAGAGTCAGAGAAGGAAGGAGTCGGAGAGGAGTGGAGTCAGAGGGTACGGGTCGTTGACAACGCCCGGTGCTGGAGCGGTTGCGGTTCCATGCGGTGCGGTGTGAAGTTAATAATACAATTTCGCTTATAGTCCCATTACTGGTATCAATATGTTTATAAGCGTGCTAGAACTCGAATTACGAGGAGTCTAGTTTACAAGTTTCGTAAAGAGGTCTGGGACCCCCAGAGAGGTGTGTGCCCCTATAGAAATTGCACGGAGCGCAAAACAGAAGATGGAGGAAGGAGAAGAGGAAGGGAGGAAGGAGGAGGAGGAGGAGAGGAGAGGAAGGAGGCAGGATGGAGGAAAGAGCTTGAGAAGGAGTCAGAAGTTGTTACCGACACCGGGGGTGAACGGTGCGGTCGCTGGTTTTGTGAACATTCGATTGTTTTTCTATAAGTTCAGTTGTACATTAATTTTTGTTTTCAACTTAATTTTTTTTAATTTATTTATTTATTTTTTATATTTTTTAATTTATTTTCAATTTATTTAAAAAATATATTTGTACTAACAGTTAACTCTCGTATATATTACACGTAACCGAGATTTGCGCTTTGTACATTACCTAATCGGTCTCATCAGTAATATTCAACCATCCACCCTACCCTCCCCACCCTGTCTATTGATCTATTGATTCATGTCATATTTTTTTTATTGCTATTTTATTCTATAAGTTTCATTTTTACATTTAATTTTTGTTTCAATGTTTAATTTTTTGAATTTACTTATTTGTTAACTTTTTTATTATTTTTTTTTTTTTAATTTATTTTATTTAAATAATATATTTTTTACACTTTTTTTTTTTTTTTTTGTTTTTAACATAAAAGATTGCGTTTTTATATACCTAAAGCAATGATAAGATCAGATTAAGATTTAAGGTGACCCTGCTAACCCTTAAAGTTTTTTTGATCTATTGAATACTTTCATATTTTTTACTAATGTTTCATACTGTAATATAAATGAAGTCAGTAAATGCGTTTAGGATAAATATGATTATACATTTAATTGCTTGTCGTTCAATGATTCCATGACCTTTGGATCTATTGATCTAATGATTCAAGTCATATTTTTTTACTTAAAATTTATTTTAACATAAATTAAAGCAGTACACATCAGTAAATCAGTAAACTCAACTACCCTCCCACACCTTCCTGTGCAGTCCCATCCGCCTGTGATCTATTATACTATTGATTCAAGTCATATTTTTTACTAAAAAATTGTTGTTTTACATACCCTAAATCAGTAAATCAGTAAATCAAACCACCCACCCTACACTCCCCCACAACGCCATGATCTATTGGTATATTGATCTAATTGATTCAAGTCAATATTTTTACTAAAATTTTGCGGTTTTACATTACCTAAAGCAGTAAATCAGTAAATCAAACCACCCATCCTACCCTCCCCACCCCTCCATGATCAATTGATCTATTGGTCTATTGATTCATGTCATATTTTTTATAAAACTTTTAATTTTATTTGTTTAAAATATATTCTTTACTAAAATTGTTATGTTTTACATACCCCAAAGCAGTAAATCAAACTACCCAACCCACCCTCACCACCCCACCCGTGATCTTGATTTATGTCATATTTTGTATAACATAACACAAAACATTTATTCCTCTTATGCTTATAACTTAAAAATTTTTACATTTTACATAACCTAAAACAGTAAATCAGTAAATCAGTAAATCAAACTACCCAACCTACCCTCCCCACCCTGCCCGTATTCTATTGATATATTGATCTATTGATCTATTGATCTATTGATTCAAGTAATATTTGGATAACATAACACAAACCTTTATTCTTTTTAGTTTATAACTTTTTAAAACTTTGCATTTTTACACACCCTAAATCAGTAAATCAGTAAATCAGTAAATCAAATTGCCCTCCCCACCACCCTCCTACCCATCCATGATCTATTGATCTATTGATCTATTGATCTATTGATCTATTGATCTTTTGATCTTTTGATCTATTGATTCAAGTCATATTTTGTATAAAACATTTTATTTTATTTGTTTAAAAATATATTTTTTACATTGTCTAGTTCGTTTCTTCCCTATAAAAGACACGTTCAAAGCCCGGACAAATCCATACCCACCCTCTTAACTCAGCCAACCCACCTAAACAACCACCCACAATCACTCTGACTATACCTACTGACTTCTACTTGTCATTCCAAGTCACATATCCCGACACAAACAGCAATCCATTCTTGAGAACACCATAACACTAACATAAAACAGAACCCAACCTCGCTCATCACCAATATCAAACATGATCACGGCACATACATCAATAGCTACGTCAGCAGATTTATCTACACGTATAATACGCCTACTAATGATCACTAGCAACAACAACTCAAAACTAATAATCAGTCACAACGACAAACCTAACACACATTAATCAAAAATAATTCACAATTAATTTTCAAATTTGGTACAAACATAATAATTGAGAGAATGACCTTTCCAAGGGAATTTATATAATTTTTTATTAATTAATTAATTTTAAATTGGGAAACTTATTTTTAAATAGACTTTTCAATTTTACGTCATATTTCATACCTTATTCATGATCATTTGAGCTAATTTATCGTTCCAAAATTTCGGGGGCATCACCCCTCAGCCTCCAGTCAGTTCATGCATCAAACCATTTGCTATCCCCAACCTACACCATTTGTATATAGCATTATAGCAAATAAAATAGTTCCTTTAATATTTAAACATTATTAAATGCAATTTCTATTTTTAAAAATGGAAGATTTCTCAGCATTTACCATGCTACAACTTCTGCGCTTTTCATCAGATTATATACTTGCAACACTTAGCAAACTTTCGCCTGGAACAGAGGTGGGAGAACAAGCAAGAAAGAGCCAAGGATATCGATTTAATTTATAGAAATTTTCTTATCTTTTACTTGAGTTATTTGAGCAACTTTTTTTTCTTCAGAAAATCGATTAACTATTTTATCAGCTTTATTTATTTCTTTATCAGCTTTATTTATTTCTTTAGTATCTTGTTCATTGTCAATGATTGATGCCAAGGGAAAGTTAATCGCATCAGATATAGCAGAATCAGTTGAATGTTTCCTTTCATGATCTTCAGTGTTGGTTCTCAAACTCTTTTTCAAGGATTCCAACTGTTCAACTTTGTGAATTTTCCATTGACTTTAAAATAATTGAATAATTTTATCTTTCACCGTTGACAACACGGAAGATGAGGTGAAACACTTGGATTTGTGAAGTTAATTTCTATATGGTCGAGATCGAAAATGTTTTTTTTATTGCTGAGGATACAGCTTGTAAAATTTCCTACCATATCCCTATCAAAATAACAATGAATAGATGGGTCAGCAACCTTTTTGTATCTTGCCTTGGAGATGAACCGAAAATGCTGGATCTCTGTTTAGCTTTCATCACTTAGCTATATCCCAGTGACGGACTCCACCTTTGCCAATTTGGTAATGCAATCTAATTGGACTTGCTTGCGATTGTGCTTCTTTGACTTCCCTTGGAATGATTCCTGTTTCCGTAGGAAGGGTTCTTTGGAATGCTTAGAACACATGACCCAATTGATGATTCTCTCTGACGTAAAGCTTGCATTCTATTTTCATTCTATCCAACTAAAACTCATTATCTTTGGTTTAATTTTGTTTGTGATGCTCACGATATAACCATTCTCGTGTCATTCATCGCAGAGAAGCTGAAAAGGTTAATTGTTGTCATCTTCCCACTTTAAAAAATCTTATTTCTAATATTCTGTCAAAGAATTGTTCATAATATATTTTTCTGCAATGAAACAAACCTTTTTTGGCACTTTGATAAGAACTATTACTTTAACTTTGCTTTAACGGACATTTCTCAGTTGTCTTACCTTGTCATAAAGCTTGGTCTTAATACCACTTTAGAAATTTCCAGTTCTGTTTTCTTTTTCAACCTCTCCTATGTTATGTATGCCTAAGACCGTAATATCATTTAAATGTATCATTTCTACTTTGTCTGAACTTAATGCTAATAGCACGTCTTATGATCCTGACGGTATTCCTTCTGCTGCTCTCAAAACTTGTGCTTTCAAATCTAAGCCTAAGACACGAACTAACCTCTCTCTTTCTTTAGGAAGAAAAGTTGACGCTCATTCCTTTTTCTATATGCATAACAAAGATCGATTCTTTCACGATAATTGAATTGTTTTTTACCTCACCTTCGGGCATAAGAGAGACAAAACCTTCACGTGGCATCTGTTTGAAAATTTTCAGCTCTAGGCTTTTGTTTTAATGTAATTTCTTATTTTAGTAACTTTTGTGTTGCAAAAGACAATACTTTGCTCATTTATTTTTGAAAAAAGAAAATACTTTTTCTTTTTACTTATACTTAACCTTTTTTTGTTTTTTCATAAAATTCAGTGGGGTAGGAATTATCCAATTAATTAATTTATTCACGAAATAAGTCAGATATATCCAAATATCGAAAGGCATTCCTGATCTTGTAATATAAAGTAATTTTTTTATTAATAAATTCCAGATGTGATTTTTCCAAATTTTTATTTTTCCGAAGGAGTGACCAAATGGTTTGCATCAACGTCTGATTTTTCTAATGAAAATAATTGGTTTAATAAGATTGGACCCTGTTCTGGCCGAGCTGTCAAATTCATAAAGAAACCAGATTTTCCGGTAAGTTCTAATTAGTTCCGGTAAGGATAATTTAAATACGAAACACTTTTCTTACCTTCACTCCAGCACCCCCAACAACGTTTGCATCAACGTCTGATTTTTCTAATGAAAATAATTGGTTTAATAAGATTGGACCCTGTTCTGGCCGAGCTGTCAAATTCATAAAGAAACCAGATTTTCCGGTAAGTTCTAATTAGTTCCGGTAAGGATAATTTAAATACGAAACACTTTTCTTACCTTCACTCCAGCACCCCCAACAACCTCAAATAACAAATTCATCTCTAAAATTCAAGAACCTTGCATACACGAGCGTCATCTTTATCCCTAAGTTTAGGTCTCTTTTGCTGATCGTGATGGTAAAGAGCCTCAATTATTTTGTACTTTAAATGTTTTGGATCTTGTGATTGATTAGTTGGGTCCAAATATATTTTAGATCATCCTAATCACTTGTTACCTACACTTGATTTATGTATTATCAATAATTCTTATAGTTATGAATACACTATTTCCATTTTTATTTAATGTCAGTTCCCCCCCCCCCTTATCTCTTTTGGTTCCAATTCCGTCTCTATTGCCATTTCATTTACTTTTAGTTTCAACAGGCTCATTTAAAGTATCCTTACAAAGTGTTGAACGCCGACAGGCATCTGGATCGTGCAGGCAAACTAATGTCTCCTCTCTTGAATATAATCCGATTTAAAAAAAAATTCTTCGAAAATCCTGTCACTGCGAGCTTTCATTCTATCCTGTTGGAATGATGTAAAATAAGAAAACAGTGACATTTTATTAAGTTAAACAAAGCTGTGAAACAAAGAAATTTTTTTTTTCTGCTTCAGCCTTTAGATTTGTTGAAATTCATCAAAAGTCTCCATATATTATAGGATTATATAATAATATATATATATATATATATATATATATATATATACTATATATCTATTTATATTATACTATTATATATATATATATAGTATATATTATATTTATGATATATACAGCATTACCTCTTACTATGTGTGTACCTTTGTGTGGGTTTTTCATACTACGAGCTGGCACACAGCCGAAATATTGACTTACAACGAGAGATATTTCTTATTACGAGTGAGTTTCATTCATACCCCGCTGGTTGGCCTGACCGCTCAGGCTCGGTAAACTCGTTCAACTCGTTGAGGAAGCCTCTCTGCGTTGTGATCGAGCGTATGGCTCATTACATAATCCATTTGGAGCAACACGCTTAGAAAATAGTGAGCTCAGTTTTCCTATATTTTCAGATCGCAAAAATTACCACCAATGCTGAAAACAACTCTGCAAGCACACATCCTTGTTTGTTTATTCAAAGTTTCAAAAAAGCACTATGAATGAAAAAAGCAATAAACTATTTCTTTGAATATCATACTAGGTAATTGTAAATAGCGGCTTTGTAAATAACTTTTTTTAAGTTTTTGTGGAAATTTAGTTTATTTTACACATTTATAACAAATTAAATGTATTTATTTAAAAAAAATTGCTTGTTTATATATCCTATGACTGAATGGGTTAAAGCAGTAAAACAGTAAATCAATAGCTCAATTGCCTAGCAACAGAGGGAATAGTAAGGCTTTTGTTTTACTGCTTTACTGATATTACTGCTTTATTGCTTTACTACTTTAATGCTTATTTTATTGAAACATTTTTTTTTTTTTCTTTTTTACTTTTTATTTTTGTTTTAATACTTTTTATTTATAAATTTTTAAAAAAGTTGATGTAAGGAAGAAAAAACCAGAGTGTCTGATATACAAACATTTTATTTTACTACAACTGTACATAATTTTATTAAAAACATAAACTTTACAGACCTTAAAGCAGTAAAACAGTAAATCAATAACGCTGTTGCCTAGCAACAAAGGGATTAGTAGGCTTTTGTTTTACTGCTTTACTGCTTTACTGCTTTACATCATATATTTATTAACATTTTGTTTTCTTTTATTATTTATTATTATTTTTAGTATTATTATTTTTATTATTTTATTATTATTATTATTATTATTATTTTTTGATTATTATTTTTATTTTACTTTTATTATTATTATATTTTATTATTATTGTTTTATTATTATTTTCAATATCACAATGCTTTTATCATGCTAATTTTTATTATTTTATTATTATTATGTGTTTTGGTTCTATTATCTTTTATTATGTGATTTTTATTTTTATTATTATTATTTATTATTATTATTATTATTATTATTATTATTATTATTATTATTATTATTTTATTATTATTATTATTATTATTATTATTATTATTATTATTATTATTATTATTATTATTATTATTATTATTATTAACTTATTTATTAAATTATTCAATATCTAATAGATTATACAGCCAGCTCCAGTGTATTGAAACTGTGTTATTCTTATTCTATGTCATTGACCATTCACACGCAAAAGCACACACACACACACCACCACACACACCACACACACACAACACACACACACACACACAACACACACCACGCACGCACACACAACACACTTTCACTATTATTATTATACCTCCAGTCACTTTACTTCATGACTATTATTCATCATCTAGTCTTACATTGACAGTCCAACACGAAAAACACACCACACACAACACACACACACCCCACACCCACACCCCACACACACACACACACACACACAACCACACACACCCCACACACACACACACACCACACTAAATCCCTGGCTCATTAAAAACAAATATTCACGGATTTTAAAAATAATCAAATAACTTCTTTGTATTTAAAACCATAACAACATATAATTTTATTAAAACATTTTATGTTGAATTCAAACAAGTACATTTAATTACTCATGCAATCTATACAAAATTACTTTCAAGTTTCTTAAAACTATCTATAATACATCATTATCTGTTGAAAAAAGAAATTTATTTATTTTTATTTACTTAAAAAAATGCTCCCGTATAATTGTGTTTAAAAATTCAAGATATGAAAATAATTTTTAACTAAAATTTTAACTTGAAATTACTTATTTAAACATATATGTTTAACCGTAACCCCTCTAAAGCAATACAATCAGTAAATCAGTAAGGCAACCCTAGCCGTCCCTCTCACACCAGGATATACATACGCCGCTTTTGTTTTATCTTACTGCTTTACACTCAGCTTTCCCAGCTAAAATATTAAAAATAGCACAAAAATAAGTTCTTCTCTGTTAACCTAACAAGTAGATATTTTATTAAACTACTCTAGAGTATTTGTGCCTGAAAATTGTGTGCCTTCAGTAATCATCGAATATCACAATAAAGGACACTTAAGCGTGAAAAGGACGCTCATTTGCATTAAAAATAAGTTTGTGTTCCATCCCATGAATAAAAAGGTGAAACAGTTTATCCGAACCTGCTCTGCTTGTCAAAAAAATAAAACGGTAGCCGAAATAAATCCTAAATACGGAGTTTTTAAAGCTACTAGGAAGTTTGAAACAGTCCATGTGAATTTTCTCAAATTACCTAATGAAAAGGGATATAAATAATTAAATACATACTTAACTTAATTGACCGTTTACATCAAGTATCTGTTCGCGGTGCCACTAAAAGAAATAAATTTGGGACAGATAGTGAATGCATTTATTTGCGATCTATTCTCTTTCTGTGGAATTTCGCAGGTGATTATTTCGGACTAAGGTGCAAATTTCATCAGTTGCCTGTTTGAGGAAGTCTGCAGGGCAGTTGGAATGGTACACCGAACTACTTGTGGTTCGAATTCCCGAGCAAACAGTTTGCTTTAGGTTCATCATTGGAATCCACTGGCTTGTCAAAGATGTATATTGCAAGAACATGATTTGAGACACTCAGACTGACTGAGCCTCTTACCTATGCTGCTATTAACTCTGAGATTCGCGCCAATAACTAAAAGACGGCATCACAACCGCTCAATTGATGTTTGGTCGAAATATTTCAATACCGAGTAGGTTGATTGATCCTTCTTCGGAGGCAGCTCCTATAGAGTATAACGCATTTGTAAAGGCTTGCTGCCTTTTTATCACAGCTTCCGGTTCCGCACACCAATTATAAAAATTGCCAAGCATTTGTGCCAAAAGAATTACACGAAGCAAAGTTTGTGTTAGTATAGCAACGCAGTTTAAGGTCGGCAAATTAACACCTCGCTAGTCGCTATGTCGGCCATTTCAAAGTTATATGAGTTAATAAACAGAATGTATTATCAAGAAAAACGGGAAGCCCCACAGAGTGTTTAAGAAACTTTCGTATATATTATAACTTAATAGATTTAAAAAGGAAAAATACAACATAAAAAAATGTAGCATAAGAAATCAACCTAATTTATTTTTTCAGATTGGTCAAAATTACCTGAATGTAAAGGTGTTTCACAAAACCTGGTTTCTAAAAAATAAATAAATTGGTCTTCCGTCAGGAGCGCTATGATTTTAGGTGAAAATTATTGATTTACACTATCTGACTTTAGTTTAGCTCTACATCTTCATCCTCAAATCTTTATAAAAAATTGTCATGAAGTAGGTATGCAGGCACTTTAGATTCACCCAAATGTACCTAATGCCGCCAAACAACGCTTGCAATTAATAATCCTGATTAATTAATTGCCTGTAGATGGTGAACTCATAAAAGACTACAAGTCCGGGTCAACAGAAGCATAAAAATATGTAAAATTTGAAAGCCCAACTCCTTTTTGATGACCTGGAAAGCCTAAAAGCGTTTGCTTTTATGGGTCCAAGCTTTTGATAAAGCATTTGAGCTCGTGAGCAATTGTTGAGATGTCAATGGCAAGAGCATGGATAGCTCTGTTACTCGGCGCAAAAGTTTATAAAGGATTTTGCTGTTTGGGTCCAGGCTTGGTATAAAGATGGGCTCGTGAACAATTGTTGAATATGTCTGGAAGGAGCATGGCATAACTTTGTTATGGCACAAAAGTTGTAATATAAATAAAGTATGATTTAAAATTATAAATTGATATTTATAATTTAGAATTAACTGTTCCCTTTGGTAACATTTAGGCTGTCAGTGTGGATTATATGTGATATGTTTTGAGAATTTAATGGTGATAACAGTTAGCGCTCTAGGGATCATTAAGTAAAATTAAATGCTCAGTGATTAGGTAATTTGATTGATCCCCGAAGAACTGTACTATCAAATCCTAATTGCAAGGTAGCTTCATTAAAAAAAGAGTTCTAGTAATATTAACGTACAATGTGAGGTTTCTTATATTTGTTTCATAGTTATATAGTATCTTGTGATTAATTTTATAAGTATAATGTATTAGTGTTATAGTAGTATATAGTATCATATTATAATATATAGCTCGGGTATAGGCTATAGCTATATTTAGTATAGTATATATATATATAGTATTGGTATATATATATTAAGATATATATATATAATGAATTGTCTATATATATTAATTTAATATATAGTATTGTTGGAACTATAGTATAGTATAGTATATAGTAATACTATATTAATAGTTGATATAATATTGTAGTATAGTATAGTATTATAGTAAATTATATTTTTTTATACTAAAATTAAGTTATATATATATATATGATTGTTATATTATATATATATTATATTATATATATATATAGTATAATAGTGGTATATTTATATAGTTATATATATATATAGTATATTAGTTATATAATATGTGATATATATATATAGTGTAGTGTGATATGTGTATATGTTGATAGTATATGTATAATATGTTATTTGTATTATTTTTATATATTATTTGTAGGAATATAGTAGGTTGAGTAGTATATATAGATAGGATATGTATTATAAGTATTGGTATGATTATATACATGTAATATAGTGGTGTTTAGTTATTATATAATATATGATATTATATATATCGCATAATAAGGTTTATAATTTTTCTGTTATGTATACACAGTTGGTGTATATATTTATATGGATATGTATATTATTAGATTATAGTTATATAATATGATATATAATATATTTGAGTTAATATAATAATAATTATCATATTATAATACTATATATATACTTATTATGTTTTATATATTACGTTATAGTATTATATAACGGGAGTTATTATATGTGAGATCATGTATATAGGTATAATATATATAGTTTGATATATATAGTATAGTTAATTATATAGTAGTTAATTTATATGTGTAGTATATTATATATGATAAATATATAGTAAAGTATATTAGTGTATGGTATATATATTAATTCAGGAGTTCCCAACCGGTTTGTGCCGCGAAGAGTTTGTCAGGGGTGCCTGGTGATTTTCATCTAGATTGGTGTATACTCTGCTAACTTATTTTATGAATGAAATATTATACAGTATAAACAATAGGAAAGGGGAATTCTTTAAAAAGGGTTTTAGATCTCCTTCTCATCCCGAAAATATTATATATATATTATATTAATATTATATATAATATGAGTATTTGTATTAGTTACATAGTATATTATTAATATGATATTATATACTATAATAGTATACTATTTTATTATTATATATATATATTATGTTATAGGTATATTTATATGATATTGGAGGATTCTGGGGCGGTATAACATAGGGTAGCGTAGGGTAGGTAGCTCCTATCTGTGGTTCTAAATAATTTTTTGGGAGTCTGTTATTAATTATTCAATATTAATTGTTAAAGCTTAATGTAAAGTTATTGTAAAGTATTTTATATGAAAGTTGAAAAAAAAGTAAATTAATATAGTAAAAAAAAAACAAAGCGAAAAAAAACAACTGACTTTAATAATAATAATACTTTATATGATTAAATTAAATTTGGAAATATTCGTGCTACTCTATTTCTTAGGAGTTCTCGAGTTTCTATCTGCTATCCGGGCGTAGTAATGTTCATTTCTCTTATTGTATTATAGGTCAGGTCAGCTAACATATCTGTACGCTGCTTTAGGATACATAAGATAAAGAAAACAGTCGTACATGGTCTTATATATAGTTATATAGTTACGTAATTTTATATTTAATGGATATGATTGTATTATATATATATTATGATACGGTTAGTGAGTTATATTATGGTAGATATTTTTATTTGTTTGGCACTAAGATAATGATTATAGTTTATATTTTATTTATCTATTATGGATTAGTATTTTGTTATAGTGTATATATTATAAGTTATTATAATTAGTAAGTATATAGTATTGATGAGGTTATTAGCCATATATAGCTAGTAGTATATATATATATATAGAATATAATTGTGTATATAATAGTTAGTGTATATATAATAGTAGTATATATTATAGTTATTAAAGTTTGCTCTATTATGTATATGGTTTCTATCTAAATCAGAATATTGCTTAGTCATTTTTATTTTTTATGGTAGGTGGGTATATGAGTGTAAATATTTATAGTAGTAATTATTCTAGGTATATTACGGCTGTGTTACTTCGCGGATGCATGTGTATTGAATGTTTATTGGGAGTGATGATTGACTTTTATTAGGTGTGGTAACAGTTAATTATATTTAATAGTGATGTACTGGTAATTGTTGTGCTGTGTGAATGGTTATATATATATGGCTAGGGGTGTATATGATAATAGTATAATAGTTTATGTACAGATGAATATATTTATGTTTATATGTATGTTTGTATAGTAGGTATGATAATAGCGATATATATGTATAGTACGACTATTGCGCGGACTTTTTAGTTATGATATGTAGATTGGTATTGAGAATAGTATACTGTTAATCGACAAGGAGAGGTTTTGACTGTGTATGTCTCTTTACGAATATATCAATAAAGCATGGCAGTGCGATAACACAGTTTGTTTAAAGTTAGTCCCTTTCCTTTGGTTATTAGTGGCCTTTGAAAACGTTTTTATTGCATTTACGTTAAGGGTGATGTATGTTTATCTTTATTGATGGAATTAAAAGTATGTATTTATATAGTGGTCTCATAATGGAAAGTAATTGTAGAGGATGTGTTTGATTATTTTTTATTGAAAGATGAGTAGCTTTAAAGATGCTTAATCTATTAAGGTACAAAAACGCTAGTGGTTATAGTGTTGTCGTCACGCAATAATAAAATCTGTAGAAGGGCATCTTATCTCGTGTGTGTATCATGTGTTCTTCTCGATGATGAATTAACTTTTGTGTAGAATTATAAGTCAATGTTCAGTTTCGAGATAGATTGTCCTCTTGGTGTCATTTAGTTTTATTATTATTATGTATTCATTATTTACTTTTCTATTGATAGATAGTTTGAATAGTTTATTATTTATTATTGATTTAATTAGTTGAGTTGATTGGATTATTAAATTTTCGATTTATGTATGCTTATTTTAATGGACATATATATGGAATGAAGTGATCGCTAATTTGTTACTAATAATTAATAATAATGAATAAGTAATGTGAGGGATAAAAGTGATTTAATAGTATATAAAAAGCAGAATAATATAATAATGAAATAATTAATTAATGAATTAATATTTCTTAATATCATTTGTCTGTTGTTCTAAGTAAGTTAGGTTAATGTAAAGGTTAGATATGGAGATAGCAGACTGAATGAATATAATATTTGATTTAATTAATTAGTTCATATGCGCTAATAATAATGAATTATGCAGTGTGATATTGTAATCTAATAATATTATTAATTATTGATTATTATTGATTATTATGTTATTGATTTATTGAATTGTGAAATTGATGAGTATTAAATGTTATTAGTTATTATGGTATATTGTATTTGATTATGGTAGTTATTTATATATTGGTTATTATTAGTGTATTGTATAGAGAGAGTAATAATAATAAATTAATATGAGGATTCATATAATATAATATAGAGTGCAATAATGGTCATAATTATTGGTTATATGAATGAATAGGATAATAATATTAATAATAAAGTTTATTTTAAAAATATATGATAGCATATATAATAATACAAATAATAAATAATATGATAATAATAGAAATGTATAATAATGATATAATAGGAGTATTATAATATAGCATGTGATTTGGATAGTATCATTGAAATAATAGCGAGTAATTAGTTTGTAATAATAATATAATAATATAATGTATAAATTAATATGATATTATAATAGATAAGTCCATGGGTGTTAAATCTGTATATAGTTAATAGGGTAAAGTGATTTCGTAATTAGGATAATTATTATATAGTATAATAATAATTTTACTTAGTAATTAGCTGTGTATATAGAATGTATTATTAGATTATATTTTTAGATAATGAGATGTAGGATATATAGTGGGATAAATTGTATATCTGTTAAGATGAATTCGATGA
This sequence comes from Trachelipus rathkii, assembly GCA_015478945.1. Lineage (NCBI taxonomy): Eukaryota > Metazoa > Arthropoda > Malacostraca > Isopoda > Trachelipodidae > Trachelipus > Trachelipus rathkii. The sequence goes on along the minus strand of JABUQX010059083.1, from coordinate 10,121 downwards.
TTGTATGACACGGTGTATAGGTATTGTGTAGTAAGTTCGTTTGAGATGTTTCGATGATTGGATGATTGGAAAGTTTCGAGGTAGACATGGTAATTTGTAATGAATTGAGTAGATATTAGTTATGGTAAGATTAATTATGTGATGAGAACGTTAATGAAATTAGGTTATGTATTATATTTCGGAGACTTATAGATGAATTGTTAGGATAGTTTAGTTCATGAGAGTATTTTATGAGTGGAATAGGATCTGTTGTTTTGTAGATGCGAAAGATAAAGTATGGATTAGTTGTGAGGTGTTGTTTAATGTTAGAAATTGGAAAACATTTATGATAGCGCGTGTTCGGACACGCTAGAGGGATATTGAATATCGCTAGTCAGAATGTAGTAATTTAGTTATAGAATTTTCAGAAGATTTGTGAGTATAAATGAATAAAAGTTGTGTATGACGACAGGTAGATCAGGCTTGTTGTGGTTGTATTTATTTTGATTCGTGGTGATCGATTGATAGGTATGTTCATTGATTATTATTCTTGGATTAGTGATGTTATTTTACATTGGTTTATTATGTAGTTTTTTATTTCTGAGGTGATGGAATTGTGATTATTGATTATTATTTTGAGATGATTGATTAAGTTATTAATAAATATGTATTAAGTTTATGTAGATGATATGCTAATAGTTGAAGAGGAGTATTTTATAGAATCGATTATTATTATTTTCGATTTATTGTGATTGCATAGTTTATGTCTTATGTCTGAGTGGATCATAGTTATTTATAAGTGTTATTATTATTATTATTCATTTGTATCTTTATGTATTTTTAGTTATTATTTAATTTATTATTTCTATTGTTAATTATTTATTATAGTGATTTATTAGGTATTATTTATGGTATTATTTGTGTGTATATGTTATTCTAGTTTGTGTTTTGTGACGGCGGGAAGTGCGATAGTGTAGTGTTGTGATTTATTATTCTTATTATTATATGAGTATTATGTATAAATATATCTGTGATGTACATGATTGGATTTATTTATATATGTATTATTATTATTATTTATTTTGATGTGGCTGATGTGTGATGTATTTATTTAGTTATGTGTATCTATATGTATTCAGATCTTAATTGCTATTTTTATTATTGATTATGTAGTGTGGAGAGTTATGTATATAATAGTCTTGAGTATTAGTTTATATTGAGTGTGTTAGCATATTTTGAACATTATATGTGACGATCACGATACACTCTTGATTAATTCATTGATTGATTAGTTATCTTAGTTATTATTATTAATTATGATATTATTTAGTGTTAGTGTTGTCGATTTTTTGATTAATTAAAGGAGTAATTATGTTATTATTGTGATAGTTATATGGTTACGTGGTCGGTCAGAGATTTTATGTAATTGATAAATATGATGGGGTATTTTGGGCTTATATTTGTGGATTGAGTCAGTGTATGTGTATGTATGAGTATATGACTGTGTGTGAGAACTATCTTATTACTTAATGTGTCTGTGTCTTATGTTATATATATATAGTTTAAGATTTAATATAGTTGATGATATAGCCGTGCTGGGCTGAGATTGTCTAGCTTAGCACAGTGTCTGGTGTATTTATAGTATCTCTAACATTATGACGTATCAGTGTATTATTGTGTGAATATATTGTTCACACATTTATAGTGTGTTGAGTAGATATTGTGAACAGAAAAGACTCTTATCGCGAGCCATTTCTCATTGATAGCTGCATGATAAGTGAGGTGTGGCGTGGGTAGATGTTTATTCTGATGATGGTGTTGTGACGTTAGTATGGGTACTTGTAGTTATGAGGAGGCAATGGAGTTTGATCTACTTGCACAGGCTGCGAACTGTATCGAGTATCTTATGACTGAGTCGCTGATATTGCTCGAGCATTGTTCTGAGCTCACGCATCAACGTAAGGGAATAGAGTGGTTGTAGGGTCATGTGATTATATGTCTGAAGCAGTATGATAGATTATATGAGTGATCTATAAGATGAGTAGCGGCTGTATTGTGGTATTATATACTTGTTAATGGTACTGAATCTATTGCAACCTTAATACGGGTTTAAATTTGTGAGTGATACTGTGCTATGGGGGCAGCGTGAGTATAATCTGAAGCAATAGAGGTGTAGTGTGATGATGTGTGGTATAGTATTATAGGACATGTGTATTGTAGGGACATATAATGTACTCACATAGTATTATGGCTATTCGTTGAAGTTATGTACATTTGCATATTAGCATTGATATGATAGTAGATGTCATTTATGATATGTGTGCTGAGGTCTTATATCTGATAAGCGGGTAAATATTTGATAGGGAGTGTATATAATTTAGCGGGTAAGGGAATAAAAATATTATTTTACTTTTCATGTTTTCAAAACACTGTAAACGTTGTACGTGTATTGTCATCGGTTATGTGTGAGTTGATATTATATTTGTTGTTAAGACGGAGGCTCAAAGATGATAGGTAGCGGACAATAATTTAAGCTTTAAAATGTATAATCGAACAATATATATGCAGCACGTACTGAGTATGTATGTTGTGAATAGAGTGGAATCGTTAGCATAGATAGGTTGGTTTTTTACTGAGGTGTT
>JABUQX010059082.1:0-2500 GCA_015478945.1 Trachelipus rathkii | reverse complement strand
TAAATAATAATATATAATAATAATAATAAATAATAATATAAAATATAATAATGAATAATAATAATAATAATAATACTAATAATTTAAAATGATTATGATTGATGTATTATGATGATGATGATGGATGAATTGCTAAAAGTCATTTTTCAGCAGCTGAAGAATGCCCAACACGAGGAAGTAGATGATGAAGATGCTCAAGATGATGATGATGGATGATGATGATTGAGAGAAGATGGATGATGATGATGATGATGATGATGATTGATGATATAATAATATAATAATTAATAATAATAATAATAATAATTATAATAATAATAATAATAATAATAATTAATAATAATAATAAATAATAATACATAAAATAATATAATAATAAATAATAATAATAATGAATGATGATGATGATGATGATCGATGATGATGATGATATGATGATGATGAATGATGAGATGATTGATCATGATGATAATTAAAAAATAATAATAATAAATAAAAAGGATAATGATAATAAACATAATAATAATATAATAATATAGTAATGATAATAGTTAAATAATAATATTACTACTAATAATTAATAATAATAATAATAATTTTGAATAAAATAATAGATAATAATAATAATAATAATAATGATGAGATGATGATGATGATGATGATGATTTGATGATGATGATGATGATTGATGATGATAATGAATCATAATAAAAATAATAATAATAATAATAATACTTAATAATAATAATAATAATAATAAAATAATTAATTGTAATTTAATTAATAATAATAATAATAAATAATAAAATAATAATAATAATAATAAATAAATAATTATTTTACGCCTGATAGGCAGCATTTGTTTATCTATTATAAATAAAAACCGGTTCAGAAAAATTATGAAATATAAATATACCTTTCTTCTTTTTTTTTTTTTTTTTTTTTTTTTTTTAAAGATTTTTTAATTAATAATATTTAAGAAATTTTAATTTAAATTTCAAACTATATTAGAGAATTCAAAACGAAAAGTAAAACCTAAAACAAAAGCAAACGCTTAACATAGAATCTCTAAATAATAATAATAATAATAATAATAATAATAATAATAATAATAATAATAATAATAATAATAATAATAATAATAATAATAATAATAATAATAATAATAATAATAAATAATAATAATAATAATTATATAAACAATAAATAATAATATGATAACAAAAATAAAGAAAAATAATAAATGAAATATAAATACTGTTTAAATAATAATAATAATTAATAATAGATATAATAATTAATAATAATAATAATAATAATATAATAATAATAATAAAATGATTGTATTGTAATTATTTTATTAAATAAAATTTCTTGAATAATTCTTTCGGACTTACCAGTCTGTAATTAATATTTTAATGGACTAACTGTTTTCAACTTTTTATTATTATTTTTTTTTATTTTGGATAATTGTATTTTTTTTTTTTTTTTTTGAAAGTTGTTAAATCGAATTTTGGTACTCATTTGTACAATTCAAATGTACAAGAAAATTAAAAGTTGCGTGCAATTAAAAAGAAAAATATTAATACAATTAATCAGGTTTTAATAGATAGATAGATAGATAGAATAGATAGATAGATAGATAGATAGATAGATAGATAGATAGATAGATAGATAGATAGATAGATAGATAGTCAAAAAAATTAGAGATAGATAGATAGTTAAAAAAATTATATAGATAGATAGATAGATAGATAGATAGATAGATAGATAGATAGATAGATAGATAGATAGATAGATAGATAGATAGATAGATAGATAGATAGATAGATAGATAGATAGATAGATAGATAGATAGATAGATAGATAGATAGATAGATAGATAGATAGAATAGAAAGAAATAGATAGATAGATAATTAGATAAGATAGAGATAGATAGATAGATTAGATAGTAGATAAGATAGATAGATAGAAAGATAGATAGATAGATAGATAGTAAGATAGATAGATAGGAAGATAAATTGGAGACAATATTTTATTTCTTTTGCATAGTTTTAAGCAATGAAAATTTAACAGAAATTGAAATTATAACTCTAGACATAGATATGAGCATCTATTAGTAAGCAAATAAAAAAAAAGTAGAATAAATTATTAAATACATAAATAAATTAATACACCAATAAATAAATAAATAAAAAAGTAAAAAAAAATTCTTCGAGAGAGAAATGATTTTGAATATATATATATAATATATAGAATAATGGTATGGATTGGTGTTAGTTTGGTTAAAGTTATATATAATATATATATATATTATATATATATTTATTATATATATATTATATATAATATAATAGGCATATTATATATATAATATATATATAATATATATACATACTATATATCATATCTGATTAATTTGAAAATAAAGGTTTTACCAATACAAGATTTTCCTAATAGAGGCTTGTTTAATTCTTAGTATTTTTTTTATCTCTCTAC